>WNWK01022414.1:0-32580 GCA_009830355.1 Cherax destructor
GGTGTGTAGACCAAGTGTTTACAGTGAAACATATAGGTGAACAGTATTTGGATAAGGGTAAAGATGTTTTTGTGGCATTTATGGATTTGGAAAAGGCGTATGATAGGGTAGATAGGGGGCAATGTGGCAGATGTTGCAGGTGTATGGAATAGGAGGAAGGTTACTGAAAGCAGTGAAGAGTTTTTATGAGGATAGTGAGGCTCAGGTTAGAGTGTGTAGGAGGGAAGGGGACTATTTCCCAGTAAAAGTGGGCCTTAGACAAGGATGTGTGATGTCACCATGGTTGTTCAATATATTTATTGATGGGGTTGTAAGAGAAGTGAATGCGAGGGTCTTGGCAAGAGGTGTTAGGCTAAAAGATAAAGAAGCAAATACAAAGTGGGAGTTGTCACAGTTGCTTTTTGCTGATGACACTGTGCTTTTGGGAGATTCTGAAGAGAAGCTGCAGAGGTTGGTGGATGAATTTGGTAGGGTGTGTAAAAGAAGAAAATTGAAAGTGAATATAGGAAAGAGTAAGGTGATGAGGATAACAAAAAGAATAGGTGACGAAAGATTGGATATCAGATTGGAGGAGAGAGTATGGAGGAGGTGAATGTATTCAGATATTTGGGAGTGGACATGTCGGCGGATGGGTCTATGAAGGATGAGGTGAATCATAGAATTGATGAGGGGAAAAGGGTGAGTGGAGCACTTGAGTCTGTGGAGACAAAGAACCTTGTCTATGGAAGTAAAGAGGGAATGTATGAGAGTATAGTTATACCAACGCTCTTATATGGGTGTGAAGCATGGGTGATGAATGTTGCAACGAGGAGAAGGCTGGAGGCAGTGGAGATGTCATGTCTGAGGTCAATGTGTGGTGTGAATATAATGCAGAGAATTCGGAGTTTGGAAATTAGGAGGAGGTGCGGGATTACCAAAACGATTGTCCAGAGAGCTGAGGAGGGGTTGTTGAGGTGGTTTGGACATGTAGAGAGAATGGAACGAGACAGAGTGACTTCGAGAGTGTATAAATCTGTAGTGGAGGGAAGGCGGGGTAGGGGTCGGCCTAGGAAAGGTTGGAGGGAGGGGTAAAGGAAGTTTTGGTGCGAGGGCTTGGACTTCCAGCAAGCATGTGTGAGCGTATTTGATAGGAGTGAATGGAGGCATATGGTTTTAATACTTGACGTGCTGTTGGAGTGTGAGCAAAGTAACATTTATGAAGGGATTCAGGAAACCGGCAGGCCGGACTTGAGTTCTGGAGATGGGAAGTACAGTGCCGGCACTCTGAAGGAGGGGTGTTAATGTTGCAGTTTTATAACTGTAGTGTAAAGCACCCTTCTGGCAAGACAGTGATGGAGTGAATGATGATGAAAGTTTTTCTTTTTCGGGCCACCCTGCCTTGGTGGGAATCGGCCGATGTGTTAATAAAAAAAAAAAAAAAATATATATATATATATATACATAGAGCATTGACAAAATTGCTCACACATTTTCTAAATTTAATAGGCACTGTCCTGGTCATACGATATATCATCCATTAAATATTGAAGCCATTCAGAAGGGCAGACTCACTTATATTTAACGTGATTTAAACGGGAATAAAAAAATTCTCACTATTTTACACATAAAACTGGCATTTATGCGCCTACATAATTTTACTCTCAGAGGTCGGCGAGTTAGAAGGCAACTTTTATTGAACGTTTGAGGCAACGCCACTGAGGATTTTGGAAGTTATCAGTCATTCCAGGAAGCTGGAAATGGGTTCAGCAACGTCGGCCAGAGAGCACATATCAATTCTTCCTAGAATCTAGCTAAAATCTGAAGCCGATCTAAAGGAGCATTCTCGTGTGATGAGCGAAATAAAACCGAAAAGAGGGAAATAACGATAAAGTTCTGGAAACCACTTGTAGGTCCCCTCGGGAATACCTAACAATATCACACAATATTGAAAATGTAATTGACCAATTAGAACCTGCACAACCTAATAAGATGAAGACCATCCTTTAAGGTTCTCCAAGGTTTAAAGCCAGTCAGGAGAAACATTCTCAAGTTTTCATACCAAATTTTGGACGGGAAAAAATAGAAGTCTTGGTTTCCCTTTTGCTGGGATACCTAATGAGAGAGAGAGAGAGAGAGAGAGAGAGAGAGAGAGAGAGGGGCCCAGACAAGTTGAGCCCAAGATTGCTGGGATGTGCAGACCAGCTAGCAGCACCTCTAACTCGCAACTTTCAGCACTGCCTAGCACAGTGTAAATGGTCTTCTCTGTGGAAAAATGCAAATGTAGTCACTGTTCACAAAAAGAAGAGCAGAGCAGAAATCGGCAACTACAGACCAGTGTCACTCCTGTCAATCACTGGCAAGATCCTTGAGACAATAATCTCAAGACAAATGACAGAGTCTTTTGACTACCACTCACTACTTTGTGACAGTCAATATGGATTCAGGAAAAGTTACTCGGCTGCTGATCTGTTGTTAAACCTTTCCACTAAATGGCACCAGTCACTGGATGAATTCAAAATCAGCTGTGTAGTAGCAGTGGACAATGCTGGCACCAGGGCCTCTTGGCAAAACTGCAAGCACTGGGAATTGTAGGCTCTACGCTATGTCTCCTCAGTGATTGCACCTGAGGAAACACAATGATGATGGTCTCTAGACACCATGATGGTGATGCCGGAGCAGTAGTAAGTATGAATGTGAGAGTGTTGGTACTCGGGGAAGAAGTTGATATCCTTGGGGTGAAATCTGACGCCAAACTGACCATGAAGAACCACGTTGTAAATCTTGCAATCAAGGCAGCCATGAAGCTTACAGCACTTCGACGTATCTCGCATTTGCTCGACAGTAGAGGTTGCAAGATTCTGTATGAGGCACAAGTACGTTCACACCTTGAGTATGCTCCACTTTCTTGGTTTACCTGCTCCTATCTCATCTGCAACTGCTTGACAGAGTAGAGAACAGAGCAAGACGCCTCATCTCTCGCCTGGACCCATCATGTATAGATCTATCATTTCGGCAGAGCCTTCAACACAGGAGGGATGTGGGCGGCCTTATTATTATGTACAAGGCTAACATTATCAAAGTACCACACTTGGCTCCACTTCCAGGACAGCGAGAAGGAAGCTTCTATACCACAAGACGGGCAGAAAGCAGCAACTTCACTCTGGCTGTACCCTTCTCCAGAACATCACTTCATCTGAGATCATTTATGCCCAGGATGACTCGAGTCTGGAACACGCATAATGATATCAACGAGATAAAGTCAGTTGATCAAATGAAAATACTGGTCCACAGATGGCTCCAACTTCATCCTGTTCCATACTTTTATGTTTCAAAAAAAAAAAAATGCTTTCAAATGAGCTGATGTAGGTAACAGATCTTAGCTTGTCAATAAAGTTAGGAATCCTTAACTTGCCAATAGCTTGTCAATAAAATTAGGGATCCTTTTAACCTAACTTTGCCAAACCCTGTGTAAAAAAAAAAGAGAGGGAGGGAGGGAGGAGGGGCTCTCCTGCTGTCTGAGCTCTCTATTTCCTTCTCAATAGCTGAAGACCCGGCCCTACCCGAACCCACAAAATAACACCCAAACCCAACCCGCAGCACCCCTACCCTCCCCACCAACGATACAAAATTAGCCAAGTGGGGAGGTTGGCAAGGGTCGTTCAGTGCTGACGAGAAAGAGATGAGGGAGGAAACAGGGGAGAGTAAGGAGGGAAGAGAGGAAAGAGAAGAAAGGGGAAGAGAGTCGAGGGGAGGAGAAAGGATCAAAGGAGAGGGAACGGGAGGGAGGGAACCGAATGAAGAGAAAAGGAAAGCGGAACACAGGAGAGAGGCTGAGAAAAGAGTGACGAGGGGAGGGAAGGAGCAAGATTGGTTACATGTTCAGCCAATAAAGGAAACCGTCTTGTTTGCCAACTGAGAAAGCCTTTGCTAGCTGATGAAGCCTTTGCTAACTGAGGAAGCCTTTGCTGGGTTTTTAAAGTCAGCGTCTTCGAGAAAGTCAATTTTCTTTGCTAGATTAAAACTGTCCGGGAAGACCAAGACCAAGAAATGACTGTCGCAACGATAGTCTCTAGCTGACCACGAGATGTGTGTGTGTGTGTGTGTATGCGCGCGCGCGCGCGCAATATATATATATATATGTCGTGCCGATTAGGTAAAACTTGCGATTTTGGCTTAAATAGCAACGCTCACCTTGCCATATAAGACAAGTGAAAATTTGTGTATGCAATAATTTCGCCAAAATCATTCTGAACATAACGAAAAAAATATATTTCATTGTGTTTGTTTATTATTAAATTAATGTTAACGTATCTAAAATATATTTAGTTGGGTTAGGCTAAATTAAATTGCGCTTGTTTTAATAAGGTTAGGTAGGTTTTCAAAGTTTCTCTTGGTACAAAATTATAAATTCTTACATTAACATAAATGAAAAAAATATATCTTTAAACGTATAAGATAAAATTTTAGAAAGGATTTAATTTTAGATGAGTTCTTGCTAATTGACCAGTTTTACCTAATCGGCACGACATATATATATATATATATATATATATATATATATATAATCAATAACAACACTGCAACTAGCCAAGGGCTCGAACCCTTGTTGATTTGGCCCGCCTCATGGTAAGCTAAAATTACACGATGCTCTAACCCAATCCTACAAAGATCACGCACTCAGCAAAGCTAGGTGTTGTACCGTGATCCGAGGACATCTGATGGTGTGGGTGCCTCAGAGCGAATTTCATTCTACTCCCCGTTTGGTGCA
The DNA here is from genome assembly GCA_009830355.1 of Cherax destructor. Lineage (NCBI taxonomy): Eukaryota > Metazoa > Arthropoda > Malacostraca > Decapoda > Parastacidae > Cherax > Cherax destructor. The sequence continues at coordinate 4,748 of WNWK01022414.1, forward strand.
CTAGCCTCCACAAGCAATATATATCGTATTGTAGCCACGAACGAGTGGTATGCGACTAGCCGAGGGCTCGAACCCAGTTAAACACTGTTATTTTCGCTCACCATGAGGCGGGCCAAAACAACACGTGTTCGAGCCCTCGGCTAGTCGCAGTGTTGTTATTGATTAAATACCACTTGTTCGTGGTTTACAATATCTAAAAAAAATATATATATATATATATATATATATATATATATATATATATATATATATATTCTTGGCTTCAGGAGCAGAGTTATATTGTGTCTTGTCTTCAACGCTCTGTTCATAATATAACTTTATTAAATTTCCAATGGTTGCAGCACTTAAGAATTTCTCAATTCATACATTGCAGTAGTCAACCACTATTTGACAAGACAATTTTTTTATTATCCTCTCCACTCCACCTTCTGCCCAACTTGCAACTGTCGCTTCCTGTTATCCCTGTTGCAGGTACTAATAATTCTTGCAAGATCTTATATGTTGTAATATTGTTCTCTCGTCCAGCATAGACGTCCTCTCGTCCAGCATAGACGTCCTCTCGTCCAGCATAGACGTCCTCTCGTCCAGCATAGACATCCTCTCGTCCAGCATAGACGTCCTCTCGTCCAGCATAGACGTCCTCTCGTCCAGCATAGACGTCCTCTCGTCCAGCATAGACATCCTCTCGTCCAGCATAGACATCCTCTCGTCCAGCATAGACGTCTCTCGTCCAGCATAGACTCCTCTCGTCCAGCATAGACGTCCTCTCGTCCAGCATAGACTCTCTCGTCCAGCATAGACATCATCTCGTCCAGCATAGACGTCCTCTCGTCCAGCATAGACATCCTCTCGTCCAGCATAGACGTCATCTCGTCCAGCATAGACATCTTCTCGTCCAGCATAGACATCATCTCGTCCAGCATAGACATCATCTCGTCCAGCATAGACGTCCTCTCGTCCAGCATAGACGTCCTCTCGTCCAGCATAGACGTCCTCTCGTCCAGCATAGACGTCCTCTCGTCCAGCATAGACGTCCTCTCGTCCAGCATAGACGTCCTCTCGTCCAGCATAGACGTCCTCTCGTCCAGCATAGACGTCCTCTCGTCCAGCATAGACGTCCTCTCGTCCAGCATAAACATCCTCTCGTCCAGCATAAACATCCTCCGTCCAGCATAGACGTCCTCTCGTCCAGCATAGACGTCCTCTCGTCCTGCCTAGACGTCCTCTCGTCCAGCATAGACGTTTTCTCGTCCAGCATAGACGTCCTCTCGTCCAGCATAGACGTCCTCTCGTCCAGCATAGACGTCCTCTCGTCCAGCATAGACGTTCTCTCGTCCAGCATAGACGTTCTCTCGTCCAGCATAGACGTCCTCTCGTCCAGCATAGACGTCCTCTCGTCCAGCATAGACATCCTCTCATCCAGCATAGACATCATTAACGATGTCAACCTCACGTCATAATTTGTGCTGCTCAACTCTGGCAGCCATTTTCTTTGGACATTTTCTAACTATTCTACATGGATTTGTTTTATCAGGTGTGGGCGCCAACATGGCTTTGTTTTATCAGGTGTGGGCGCCAACATGGCTTTGTTTTATCAGGTGTGGCCGCCACTAATCGTTTCGTATTACAATTTTGGTCTAATATAGATAATAAACACCTGTCTTAACACTGCACCATCCATATATTTGAAAGCTGTTTTATATTTTGTCATCTTAGCGAGATTCTCAGTTTAATTTATATGATCTTCCGGTGATATTTATTGTTAATAACTCCTAGATCTCTTTATCACTCAATATTTTTTTCACAGTCTATATTCTTTATGTTTCCTGATTTCATTTTTCTCCTATTTCCATTACATGATGTTTATCAACATTAAACTCCGTCATCTATACATTATTCCATGTACTCATTGTATCCTCTTTTAAAGATTTACATTTTCATTATTAATTTTACATAATATTTTTCCATTTGCAAACATATCCATATTTTTTTTCATTCCTTATGGTAAGTAATTAGCATAAATTAGAAACGTTATTGTGGAATGTACAGAGCCTTGTGGCACCCCATTTGTCACATCATCCCATAGACATTTTTTTTCCCCTTTTACAACTCTTTACATTTTCCTTTTAAGCAAAAATTCTCTCATCCATAGTAATATTTTCTCTAATTCCTCCAGTATTTTGCAAGTTTTCAAACGAGTCTTCTATGTGGAACTTTATCAAAAGCTTTCCTAAACTCAAGGTAAATACAATCTGCACATCCAGTTATTTCTTGAACAGTTTCAGTAACTGTTAAAATAACTCAACAAATTTGTTATACAAGAGTTTCCAAACAGAAAACCAAATTGTTTACGTGTCAGTGTTGTTATTCCCCAAGTGTTGTCTATTTTTTTCACTGACTTCTCTGACTTTTTTAAATATAGACACTATGTGCCATCTGCATGTGTTTGATAATTACCTTCCTGTACAGAAATTTATAAAAAAAAATCCAGAGTGGACAGAAAAATACTACTACACATTTTTTAAGGCGCAAAGTACATTGATCTTCTAGCTTTTTTCTTATCAGCAACTAATAACAGTTTCTTTACTTCATCTTTACTTCTTCCAGTCTTCTTAAATTAAGCTGTCTGTCTGGAAGGAAAATCACGTACGTAAAAATATCTTCTTTTCTGAACACACTGAAGCTTTAATACCTCACATATTTCCTCGTCTCCCTCACTGACTTTACCGTCATCTTTTATTCTTTCCATTTTGTCTAACATTTAGTTTAATTACAAACTAAAATAAAAGGTTTGGTTCTACTGTGATCTTGTCTATTTCCTTTTCAAAATTTCTTTCTCCTCTCTCCTTACATTTGTATATTAATTTCTATCCTCTTTGAATCTGATAAATTTCTTTTTCATCGCCTAAGTCTCATTTCAGTGCATAAGTTATTTAAAGCAGATCACTTCTTTCCAAGTGGGTTTAAGTTGTGTTCAAAATTTCTTCCACTGTTTGAGTAAACACGAAATATAATATTGACGGTGTGTTGCTGCCTCCCACTGACGGTGTGTTGCTGCCTCCCACTGACGGTGTGTTGCTGCCTCCCACTGACGGTGTGTTGATGCCTCCCACTGACGGTGTGTTGCTGCCTCCCACTGACGGTGTGTTGCTGCCTCCCACTGACGGTGTGTTGCTGCCTCCCACTGACGGTGTGTTGCTGCCTCCCACTGACGGTGTGTTGCTGCCTCCCACTGACGGTGTGTTGCTGCCTCCCACTGACGGTGTGTTCCTGCCTCCCACTGACGGTGTGTTCTGCCTCCCACTGACGGTGTGTTCCTGCCTCCCACTGACGGTGTGTTCCTGCCTCCACTGACGGTGTGTTCCTGCCTCCCACTGACGGTGTGTTGCTGCCTCCCACTGACGGTGTGTTGCTGCCTCCCACTGACGGTGTGTTCCTGCCTCCCACTGACGGTGTGTTCCTGCCTCCCACTGACGGTGTGTTCCTGCCTCCCACTGACGGTGTGTTGCTGCCTCCCACTGACGGTGTGTTCCTGCCTCCCACTGACGGTGTGTTCCTGCCTCCCACTGACGGTGTGTTGCTGCCTCCCACTGACGGTGTGTTCCTGCCTCCCACTGACGGTGTGTTGCTGCCTCCCACTGACGGTGTGTTGCTGCCTCTCATTGACGGTGTGTTCTGCCTCCCACTGACGGTGTGTTCCTGCCTCCCACTGACGGTGTGTTGCTGCCTCCCACTGACGGTGTGTTCCTGCCTCCCACTGACGGTGTGTTGCTGCCTCCACTGACGGTGTGTTGCTGCCTCATTGACGGTGTGTTGCTGCCTCCATTGACGGTGTGTTGCTGCCTCCCATTGACGGTGTGTTGCTGCCTCTCATTGACGGTGTGTTGCTGCCTCCCATTGACGGTGTGTTGCTGCCTCCCACTGACGGTGTGTTGCTGCCTCCATTGACGGTGTGTTGCTGCCTCCATTGACGGTGTGTTGCTGCCTCCCATTGACGGTGTGTTGCTGCCTCCATTGACGGTGTGTTGCTGCCTCCCATTGACGAGTGTGTTGCTGCCTCCCACTGACGGTGTGTTGCTGCCTCTCATTGACGGTGTGTTGCTGCCTCCTATTGACGGTGTGTTGCTGCCTCCCATTGACGGTGTGTTGCTGCCTCCTATTGACGGTGTGTTGCTGCCTCCCATTGACGGTGTGTTGCTGCCTCCCACTGACGGTGTGTTGCTGCCTCCCATTGATGGTGTGTTGCTGCCTGTCATTGACGGTGTGTTGCTGCCTCTCATTAACGGTGTGTTCCAGCCTCATAGGATGCCCAAATATTTTTTTTTTAATAGGGAAAATCTCCAAGTTGCTTAACTTTGTTCTTATCATCGTTACTTTCACTGTCATCAATACTTCCTAAGATATTATGTAATCTCTCATTTATCCTTTCGAATTATTCTTTTTCTCATTATTAAATGGTGGATTAAATGCATTTACCGCTAAGAGTTTCGTCTCTATTTCGTACTATTTTCTCTAAAATTTCACTATTTTCTCTATTTTGGATTTAATTTCCACAAACTGAGGAGATTCTACTATCAATAATGCTAATCTTCTTTTCTTCTCTACCTGGTCTCTTTAATACATTGAGTAATTGCCGTCAAATATAACCTTATTTAAACATGCTTTTTCAGTTTGGTTTCAGACTATATCAGGTTTATTTTCATTTATATTTTCCTTAGTTTTGATTTTTTTTTTTTTTTAGATTACTCCGTCTATACAAGTGTATAAAATATTTCAGATATGTGTTATTATTGCTATTGCCTTTTTCCTATATGTTTTAATATGATTTTCATCTATCCTGTGGTCGGGAGAAACCATTTGATGGGTTGCTATGTCCCTTTTATTTAGTAAATAAACCTCATATTTTTCCCCTATCCTCTGAAAAACCTTGTATGATTTGTATATCCTTATAACCTTACAATTCCTTTAATGTTCTTAGCTTTTTGACATTCCTTCCTTTTCAGTGGCTTGTGTGTCTCATATTTTTCAATACACTTAAATACTTATATGCCACAATATGTTCTTGAAAGCTGAAAACCCACAATGCATTTTGTCATCTCATTTATGTGTTGTTCTTCCTCTGATTCTTTATTGTTCATCTCTATCAACGGCATCCCCCAATTATTTAGAATTATTTGCGATCTATTTTTGACTAATGTTGATTCTAGCAGAGAATTCCCTAGTAAATACTACCTATCGTTCAATCTATTTTTTCTTCAAGGAATTTTTCAAAACTATCCTCAACTATAGGTTCATATTCCTCTCCTTTTGTTGACATTTCAGAAATACTTAGTGCTGGTTGCACCTGATATTCTAGTTCTCTTACTTGTATTACTCCTACAGAACTATCTTCTAATTTAGTTTTGTAGTCTACAGAACCTTTAATTTTCCTTCATTATATGATCTTTACTTTCAGTCAATTCCTTATCTATCACCTCTCTTATCTTCAATATCTCAGCTTGCAAATTAATTTTTTTTATTGCATTTGCTTTAAGACGTTTAAAATTATTTTATTTTTAAAGTACCATATTCATTGAAATCGTAATGACACGACTGTAAACAACCCACGGAGCAACTTCCCCTATAATGTAAAAAATATTACCTTTGTACTTTTGTGTTACTTTGTTCAAGTTGATATATTATGGAAAGCGATATTCTTACCCCAGAATATGTTCCATATTAATAATTTCCTTCAGTTTTTCGGGACACCACTTGCATAAAACATTAAATTTACTCCACAAAACGGACATAGTCATTTTTTCCTCGATGCGATAGCTGACGTCTCTTATTAGTAGTTATTGTGGTAGTTTAAGTAGTTTGTACGCAAAGGTTGTTCTATTATTATAGAGCCACTGGAACTATTATTTAGTATATTATGTCCAAGTAATGGAGCCACAACTGTCATCTTAGGCAAGAGTGAAATGATAGAGGGGTGAAAAAAGGGTGATCCCCTCTCTTGTGTATTATTGCGAATGATACTAACTGAGGCGTTAATGGTCCTGGATAACAATATGGTAAAGCGCTTCGAGGGTATGACCAAGGGATCCCCTCACTGACGACATGGTGCTGCTAGCGCAGACAGATGCGGACCTCCATCTACAGCTGAAACGTTCCCTGCGGCTGCCAGACTGGAATCATACCCGCAGAAATGTGCGATCCTTAAATTTAAAACTGAGCCAAAGAAAAAGCAATGGTGTGGATAGCGGTAATTTGACACTCGTCAGAAACATTTCTGTCAAACCGCTGACACCAACCAGCATTTAAGGCATTTAGGTTCTCACTTTTTCTCATCTGGTAGAGAGAAACCTAACCTAGAAAACCTAGAGGAGAGATTTAATAACTTAGATCAAGCTCTCCTAAGACTTTAACAGTATATATTTATTTTTATTTTTATTAACACATCGGCTGATTCCCACCAAGACAGGATGGCCCGAAAAAGAAAAACTTTCGTCATCATTCACTCCATCACTGTCTTGTCAGAAGGGTGCTTTACACTACAGTTATAAAACTGCAACATTAACACCCCTCCTTCAGAGTGCAGACACTGTACTTCCCATCTCCAGGACTCAAGTCCGGCCTGAAGGTTTCCCTGAATCCCTTCATAAATGTTACTTTGCTCACACTCCAACAGCACGTCAAGTATTAAAAACCATTTGTCTCCATTCACTCCTATCAAATACGCTCACACATGCTTGCTGGAAATCCAAGCCCCTCGCACACAAAACCTCTTTTAACCCCTCCCTACAACCTTTCCTAGGCCGACCCGTACCCCGCCTTCCCTCCACTACAGATTTATACACTCTCGAGGTCATTCTGTTTCGTTCCATTCTCTCTACATGTCCGAACCCCCTCAACAACCCCTCCTCAGCCGTCTGGATAATAGTTTTGGTAATCCCGCACCTCCTAATTTCCAAACTCCGAATTCTCTGCATTATATTCACACCACACATTGACCTCAGACATGACATATATTTAATTTTATTTAATGCCTGGTGTCAATCATACGATAGTGCTGGGCGGTGTCCAGCAGAATACTCTTAAAACAGACACAATATTACGTCATAAAGAAGATGTAAAAGTGTGACAACGGTGTTGGGTGTCCTCAATAGACGTTGCAGCCTTCACGAGCACTCCATGGTACCACAAGTCCGTGGATGGAGAAGAAGTGGTATGACATTAATGAATGGAGCAGATTTTATTGATACTCTTAATATCAAATACAATTTCATGACGAAATAAACGAAGCAGTCACATGGGAGTAGAACACTGCACACTACTAGCTGTGTGGGCTGTGCTCAGCGTGAAACTCCACGATATATTCTTCTTGCTAAAGATTACCTACGTCAGAAGTGCGCAGTAACTAAAAAGCCAGCGATAGGTACCGCTGAAGGGCGGCGCAAACTACATTCTGTATGTGAAGGTTGGCAGTGACTAACACCCCGAGCACGCAAGGCAGAGAGAGCGTCATGATACAGGTCAGGTAAAGCAGTAGGCTGTGAGTTAGGCAACACACCAAAGGATAATAATTGAAAATCGGTCTTTATCTGCTGCAATTATCGGACGGTGCGTTATCGCGGCTCGTAACTCCATATGAAGTCAACTTAGGTGCTATCATAATCACGTGGCGAGGTATTGTGTACCCGCAATCCTACAACATTCTCCATAATGTCCTGTGCTTAAGTTTGACACAGACTGGATAATATGTGATCCAGGCCATGGAAGGCTCTATAACCAGTTGGAGTATACTGTAGGTGGTGGTGGTGGTGGGCTATGGCGCCTCCTTGACCGATATCAAGGAATGAGTAAGAGAGAAATATGTTGAGTCGTCCAGTAGCGGTCATCAGGAAGGTCACCTTTAACATACACGGCTAAAAAACAGAAAAAAAAATTAATGTCACTCGTCAATAGACACTTGGCCTACTTCGTGTGTGTGTGTGGGGGGGGGGAAGAAGAGGTGTTCATATAGACCCTTATTAACACATTTCTTTGTAAATCAAGATACCTGAGGCATGTCACTTACACACATTTAAAATATGGAAAAACTGGCCGCTCAGGCAAGCTTGCGTCAGGGTGATGCGTCTGTGACGAGGCTACTAATTACATTAAAGTTTTTAATTATATCGAAATAGCATTGAGTGTCTTCTGGACTTGAAAATTATGAATACATGGGATATATACAAAGTTAGGCGTATACATCTCACTGAATATACATACCGAGAGATGTATTTCAGCGTATTTACGCTGACAGTATATTTGGATGACTAAGACATGTGTAAAAGTTGGGTATCATTATTATTGAAACGTTTCGCCTACAACGTAAGATTCTTCAGTCAAATACAGAGGCAGTAGGTGTGGTAGCAAAATGCAGTTTTTGTTTTTTTCAACAAGTCGGTCGTCTCCCATCGAGACAGGGTGACCCAAAAAGAAAGAAAATCCCCAAAAGAAAATACTTTCATCATTCAACACTTATACATAATCACTGTCTTTGCAGAGGAGCTCAGAATACGACAGTTTAGAATTAGATGTAATCAGTAAATCAACCTTGGAGAAATAGTATTTGTGATGGTCAGTCCCTCAGCCTGGAGAAGAGTTCAGCTGAACTGTTAAACAAGCGTCTTAATCATTTTAAGTGTCTTTAATCCATTTTAACCAGTGAGTAGACAAAGTGATGAGTGAAGCGATGAAATTTGTGACCCACACAAGGAATTATTTTACTAGTTTTCAATGAAGAAAACTTTAGAATCTTTGGCCAGGATACACTCAGTCAGTTGGTAAAAACTTTAAAGTTTTTACCAGCTGCACTCTACTCTATACAGTGAACTTATTTGGACGCCCTATTGTGAAATTTTACGCATCAGAAATAAAGATTTAAAACGATTTTTTTCTTAAATAGTATTTTCATTTTATTATACTAAGTTAAAGATAGTCACTTCAACAGAGTGAAAATGTGTGTGTGTGTACCTATGTGTGCTCACCTAATTGTACTCACCTAATTGTGGATGAAGGGGTCGAGACTCAGCTCCTGGTCCCGCCTCTTCGTTGTCCGCTACTGGGTCTCTGTTCTCCCTGCTCCATGAGCATTATCATACCTTGTCTTAAAATTATGTATGGTTCCCGCCTCCACTATATCGTTCGTTAGACTATTCCACTTCCTAACTACTCTATGGCTGAAGAAATGCTTCCTAACATCCGTTTGTCTCATCAGCTTCCAGTTGTGCACCCTTGTTTCTGTGTTCCCTCTCTGGAACATCATGTCACTATCTACCTTGTCGATTCCTCGCAGTATTTTGTATGTCGTTATCATGTCTCCTCTAACCCTTCTGTCCTCCAGTGTTGTTAGTCCTATTTCCCTCAACCTTTCTTCATAGGGCAGTGTGTGTGTGTGTGTGTGTGTGTGTGTTCCTGTCTTTACTCACGTAACACTGTGTGTGTGTTCCTGTGTCTGTCTCTGTCTCCATCACTGCATTCCAACACAGGTGGAAGTCTTCTCACTGCTGGCATTCACTGCCCTTCACTGCATCACAGTGCCAGACACTCTTGCAAATTGCTCAATTAACACATAGTGGGAGTATCCCGAACAACTGAAGATATAATTAACTGGCGATAATTAAATTTGAAGGTGATAATTACCCGAGGGTGCGGGAGCAGCAGTCGTTGTTCAGGTAATGCAGTCTGCCTTAACTGAGAGGTGATTAGTGCTGCTGTTTTAATTATAGACGATGATAGGTGATTCTCAGAGACTGTCAGGGTAATTGACAGGGGGTTCTAGTTGCTACCACCACCTGTCACTACCATCTACCACCTGTCACTAACACCATCTGCCTCTACCACCTCATTACCACTTTCGTTATCACTACAGCACCACAACCAACTCCATCACAATCATCACCAACATAATCACCACTAGCTCTACGATCATCACTACCTACAATAACACCATTACCATCATCACCAACACATCACAATCCCCATCAGCACCAACGCTACAATCATCACTACCACCAACAACACCAACATTACTATCAAAAACCACCACTATTGAAGTTTGACTTAGTCTGGTGCACTCCACCAGGTGTGTAGCAGTCTGGTGCACTCCACCAGGTGTGTAGCAGTCTGGTGCACTCCACCAGGTGTGTAGCAGTCTGGTGCACTCCACCAGGTGTGTAGCAGTCTGGTGCACTCCACCAGGTGTGTAGCAGTCTGGTGCACTCCACCAGGTGTGTAGCAGTCTGGTGCACTCCACCAGGTGTGTAGCAGTCTGGTGCACTCCACCAGGTGTGTAGCAGTCTGGTGCACTCCACCAGTGTGTAGCAGTCTGGTGCACTCCACCAGGTGTAGCAGTCTGGTGCACTCCACCAGGTGTGTAGCAGTCTGGTGCACTCCACCAGGTGTGTAGCAGTCTGGTGCACTCCACCAGGTGTGTAGCAGTCTGGTGCACTCCACCAGGTGTGTAGCAGTCTGGTGCACTCCACCAGGTGTGCAGTAGCCTTTGTAACTTTGATTAGTTATGACTGCTTAGTATAACAGTATATAAACTTACACCACCACCACTCATCGCGAACACCACCACCAGCACTCACCACTAACACCACCAATCACTAACAGCACCAATCATCACTACCATCAGCACCACTCACCACTACCATTCATCACTAAAACCATCACTCACCAATAACACAACAGCTCACTCATCACTAACACCACCACTCATGACTAATACCATCGACTTGCCACTAACACCTTCACTCACCATTAACACAACCACCCACCACTAACTCCATTCAGTCACGCACCACCAACACCACCACCCACCACTACCACCACTCACCATTACCACCACCATTTACACCACTTACCACTAATACCACCCACCACTCCTCACCACTCATCACTAACACCATTCACTCACAACTAACACCACAGCTCACTCACAGCCTCACCACTAACACTACCACCCCTAACTTCACTCACTCACCCCTAACACCAGCACCACTAACACCATTCACCACTATAAAAATAATATATTTTTACTACAAGTACATGTACAAGGTATACAGGCCTAGGTGACATCATAAGTACATAAGAAAGAAGGAACACTGCAGCAGGCCTACTGACCCATACGAGGAAGGTCCATCACTCCCCGGTTTAGACCTCACTACCTGGAGTTAACCCTCTCCAGGTAAACTCCAGGTAGTCAGGTCACTTCCACTTAAGGAAGGAGAAAGGCATAAGACCTAGTAGCACAAGCCAGGCAGGTCCAACTTACACCCACCCACACCCACTCATGTATTTATCTAACCTATTTTTAAAACTACACAACGTTTTAGCTTCTATGACGGTACTCGGGAGTTTGTTCCACTCATCCACAACTCTATTACCAAACCAGTGCTTTCCTATATCCTTCCTGAATCTGAACTTTTTCAACTTGAAACCATTGCTACGAGTCCTGTCTTGGCTGGATATTTTCAGCAAGCTATTTACATCCCCTTTATTTATTTCTGTTTTCCATTTATATACCTCAATCATATCCCCCCTAATTTTACGCCTTTCTAGAGAGTGCAGATTCAGGGCCCTCAGTCTATCCTCATAGGAAGATTTCTGATACATGGGATCAACTTTGTCATCCTCCTCTGTACGTTTTCCAGTGCATTTATATCCATTCTGTAATACGGTGACCAGAACTGTGCAGCATAATCTAAATGAGGCCTAACCAGAGATATATAGAGTTGAAGAACAATCTGAGGACTTCTATTATTTATACTTCTTGATATGAAGCCAAGGATTCTGTTAGCTTTATTGCGAACACTTATGCACTGTTATCTTGGTTTCAGATTACTGCTAACCAGAACTCCTAAATCCTTCTCGCAATCACAAGTATTAAGATCTACATTATTCAGTTTATATGTGGCATGGTTATTGTCCTGCCCAACATTTAGAACTTTGCATTTGTCCACATTAAACTGCATCTGCCACTTCTCTGACCACTGCATCAGTCTATTCAAATCATCCTGTAGTGCTCTATTATCCTCATTAGAATGAATTGGACGGCCTATTTTGGTGTCATCAGCAAATTTGCTTATGTTGCTATTTATTCCCTCATCTATGTCGTTCATGTAAATTGTGAACAAGGGGCCCAAAACTGACCCCTGTGGGACACCGCTTGAGACGTGCCCCATTTCTGATTTCTCCCCATTTATGCAAACTCTCTGCTGCCTATTTGTCAACCATGCCTCTACCCAGGAAAAAAATTCTCCTATTCCGTGTGCCTTAAGTTTCTGGAATTTCGCTAGTATCTTCCTGAGTAAAAACTGAGAGGAAGTAAGTATTGAAAATTTCACACATATCCTTATCACTGTCAGTGATCTGTCCTGAGTTACTCTTAAGTGGGCCTATCTTGTCCCTAATCTTACTTATGTATACCTGAAAGAACCCTTTTGGGTTAGTCTTCGAATCCCTTGCGACTTTAGCCTCATAATCCCTTTTTGCTTTACTTATTCCTTTTTTTTATTTCTCTCTTTAATTGAAAATATTAATTTCTTATCTGTCCATCCCTCTTTTGATACTCCTATATATGCATCTCTTCTGACCAATGAGATGCTACTGTATAGAAAGCCCCTTGTTATGCCGAGCTTTGGGCAAATTTGGTCCTTGTCCCAGGATGCGACCCACACCAGTCGACTAACTCCAAGGTACCCATTTTACTGATGGGAGAACATAGACAACCGGTCTAAAGAAACACGCCCAATGTTTCTACCCGCTCTGGATATCGAACTCAGACCCTCGCCGTGTGAAGAGAGAGCTTTAGCCATCAGGCCACGGGGCACCGTAAACCCCAGTCACACACCGCTATGACCATCACTCAGCCCTACACCACCATTCACCACTAACACAACCACACACTCACCACTAACTCCAGTCATGCACCATTAACACCACTCACCACTAACATCACTACCCACTCACCACTAACTACCACCCACTCATCTCTAACGCCATCAACACCACTCACCACTAATACCACCCGTCACCACCACTCACCACTAACACCACCACTCATCACTAACACCACTCACCCACCCATACCAATAGCACCACTCACACACCAATAATAGCACCAATTCACCACTAACACCACGACCCATTCACCACTAACACCACTCAGGACACTAACTACACTAACTCGTGACTTCCACCTCACTAACTTGTAGAGGAACTCAACACGACACAGCCGAAAGTCTTGCTGAGGCAACTTAACTTACGTGATGCCTGACTCACCCTGAGCTGCCTGGCCCTTCCTCAGCTGTCTGACTCACCCTGAGCCTCCTGGCCCTTCCTCAGCTGTCTGACTCACCCTGAGCCTCCTGGCCCTTCCTCAGCATGCTGTACTCACCCTGGCTCTGTTCCCTTCCTCAGCTGTCTGACTCCCTGAGCCTCCTGGCCCTCTCAGCTTGACTCACCTGAGCCTCCTGGCTTCCTCAGCTGTCTGACTCACCCTGAGCCTCCTGGCCCTTCTACTACTGATGAATGACTTAGTAACTTCTTACTCACTGCGACGTAGATTAAGATTTTCCCACCTAAGTGGCTAGTTTATTGTGCACCCCATATCCATCCTGTGGACGGTAGCACAAGCGCATATGGATACACAAAAGGCCTCAGGAACTAGGTCCCGGAAAGGTTAACAGGAATACATCTGTTACCTGGTATCTTATTTTCATTAATATTTTGGCACGTCACAAAGGTGACATATCTGTGTCTATATTCCTCAAAAGTGGACAGTTAAGCACAGTGTTCAATACAGTGACCATAGAGCTGGCCACATTGATCATCATCTGTCTGCCAAACTGCCAGAAGTATTTTAATCAAACCTAAGCCTGCCACTAGAACATCAGTCTGCTCACATTGCAAGTTGCTCCATAAACGTACTTATTTACGTTCATGTTATCGTAGTGAATTATAGATCTATTCAGGCTTCTAATTGCATTCCTATAACATTCAGTTTCATTATTTTCTCCTAATATTATTCCTAATGCTAAACACAGATATACCAAAGTTATACTCAAAATTCTTCTTCATGATACTTTTCTTAGCTAACATATCAACTTTATCATGAAGGGTAATCCAATGTGTGATAGAATCCATAGCAATTATACGTTCATTCCTTTTACCCGCATTTTTTAGTATCTATATCCGGCTTCTACAAAGAGCATGTGAGTACGATAATTTACTAATAAACAAACACAATGAAATGTATTTTTTTCGTTAGGTTCAGAATGATTTTTGCGAAATTATTGCATACACAAATTTTCGCTTGCCTTATTCGTCAAGAGGAGCTTTCCTATTTAAGCCAAAATTGCAAGTTTTACCTACTCGGCATAATATATATATATATATATATATATATATATATATATATATATATATACAGTCATCACCTATAGACCAAACTTAGAGATAGTGGAGAACCACAACACTGTATATAAACTGGTGTAGTGTTAGGTATACACGCTCAACTGCCTCTCCTTGATACCTGCCAGTAACTGACAAACTACAATCAAAAGAGAGAGAGAGAGAGAGAGAGAGAGAGAGAGAGAGAGAGAGAGAGAGAGAGAGAGAGAGAGAGAGAGAGAGAGAGAGAGAGAGAGAGAGAGAGAGAGAGAGAGAGAGAGAGAGAGAGAGAGAGAGAGAGAGAGAGAGAGAGAGAGAGAGAGAGAGAGAGAGAGAGAGAGAGAGAGAGAGAGAGAGAGAGAGAGAGAGAAACTCGCAACCTCTGATTGGAATGCTCATCTCCAAGGGGATGTCGACAACCAAGTGAATACCTTCACTGAACATAACATATCCTTAATCTACAACAAGAACACATCCCTCACCGGCAGTATTTAACGAAGCCCATAGATCAATCAGCCTTGGTTTGGCTTTCGTAGTAGAGAGGCTGTTACTGCTAAGTACAAGGTAGATCTCTAAGGGTAGTTCTCAATGGGACAGAGTCAGCAAGACATCCTACTGGGGCAAGTGTTCCACAGGGAAGTGTGCTTGGGCCATTGTTATGGAATGTCTACTTCAATTACATTCTCCATCTCATCCCAGAATCCCATGAATATGCAGACGACTGTATTCTGACATTTACTTATCCAAGAGAGGAACTGCCAACTGCTCTAAGCTGCATCAATCACCAGCTAAGAGCTATATAAGCCTGGGGAAACTGATGGCAGGTAACATTTGCTCCTGAGAAAACACAAATGATGATGGTCTCTAGGCACCATGATGGTAATACCGGAGAATTAGTATGAATGGGAGAGTACTGGTACCCGAGGACGTTAATATCCTTGCGGTAAAATTTGACTCCAAACTGACCATGGAGAACCACGTTGTAAATCTTGCAAACAAGGCGGCCAGGAAGCTTACAGCACTTTGACGTATCTCGTATCTGCTCGACAGTAGGGGTTCCAAGATTCTGTATGAGACAAGTTCACTCACACATTGAGTATGCTGTACTTTCTTTGATTGCCCTCCCCACATCTCATCTGCAACTGTTTGACAGAACAGAGCAAAACGCCTCAGCTCTCGCCTGGACCCAGCCTGGATAGATCTGTCTTCAACACCGGAGAGATGTGGGCGGACTTACTGTTATGTACATTCCTATATTGTCAAAGTACCACACTTGGCTCCACTCTGTGGACAGCGAGAAGTGAGCTTCTACAACACAAGACGGGCAGCAAGCAGCAACTTCACTTTGACTGTACCCTTCTCCAGAACATCACTTCATCAGATCATTTATACCCAGGATGATTCGAGTCTGGGACATATTCGTATAGCATGATATCATCGAAATAAAGTCAGTTGATCAAATGAAATTGCTGGCCCACAGATGGCTCCGATTTCTTCCTGTTCCCTACTTGTAAGTTTCATAACAATAAAAAGGCTTTCAAATGAATTTATGTAGGTAACAGCTCTTAGCTTGTAAATAAAGTTAGAAACCCTTACCCTAAATTTGTCAAACCCTGTGTAAAAAGAAAGAATATTCCTGCAGATACCAGTGTGATACTAATATTGGGAGGCGCAGGAGAGTAATCTGGACTGTAGCCAAATATTGCCTGGGAAGCCAAAATGACCCTAAACTATTTTTTTCCCATCCTCCCCCATTACCCCCTCTCCACCCCTTTCCAGCTACGTCTGGCTTCCCTTCCTCCCTCTCCTCACTTCCTCTTCCCCCCCACAGAAAAGGTTACGGAATCTCGGCAAAATAAATACATATGCTTCAGCATTTGACAAAACTTAATTTCCCGTCACAAAAATTCTGCTTTCCATCGAAATTACACAGTGGTCTGATCACTCACCGGCTGGTGACGCAGCCAGTGGTCATCAGGGATCACCTCACCGGCGGTGACGCGCAGTGGTACTCATCCCTCACACCGGCTGGGGTGACGCAGCCGAGTGGTCACTCAGGGATCACCTCACACCGGCTGGGGGGGTTCAATACTTGGTCGGGAAAAATCATGTTCCATGTCTTTCAGCACTTTTTTTATGATTTTCTTATTTACGATACAAAAAAGGTCACAGGCTACGACTCCCTTAATATGGATGAAAGGAAGCAAGTGTGTGCTATGTGTATGTACTGTCCTGTCATCCCTAATATGGGTGTCAATGTATTGTCTACCATAAGACTGTCAGCCTGGAGGTCGTGTGGGTCAGTGGCTCAGAACTTCACAAATTAACACTTCGATGTAGAGGTGTAATGCCAGCCAGTATAGGTATACAGATACAATATTCAAAATAAGCTTTTTGGGGGGACTATGTTCTGATCTGTGTTAAGCTTCATCAAGTAATACAAAAGATTCTTTTTAAGCAACAGAAACACATGCACGTTTATGAAGAGATTTATTGAAACCAGATTAGCCGGACTCGAGTCCTGGAGGTGGAAAGTACAGGTCCTGCTAACTGAAAGAACAGGAGTGTTGCAGTTCACTGGCTTATATGACCTGTGATGTCAGCACGCTTCTGGGAGATTTTTCTTTTTTGTGTGTGAGAGAGAGAATGAAAAAGAATGAGAGAGAACATAAGAATGGAGGAACACTGCAAAGGCCTACTGGCCCATACAAGGCAGGTCCTTATCAAAACCACCACTACCTAAGAATTTACTCCTGTACTCACGACACCAATCAAACCCAGCCCCTCCCACTCATATATTTGTACAATCTCTTTTTAAAGTCCCCCTACTCGGAAGATTGTTCCACGCATCTACAACTCTGTTCGAAAACCAGTACTTGCCTATGTCCTTTCTAAATCTAAATTTATCCAATTTAAATCCGATATTTCTGGTTCTTACTTGGTTCGATATCCTCAGTATTTTATTAATATCTCCTTTGTTTATGCCCATCATCCACTTGTACACCTCGATGATATCTCCCCTCATTCTACGTCTCTCCGGAGAGTGGAGATTCAACGCTCTAAGTCTATCTTCATACGGGAGATTTCTTATACTGTAAATCCTTTTAGTCATTCTTCTCTGTATGTTCTCCAATGAATCTATATCCATCCTGTAGTAAGGAGACCAAAACTGAGCTGCATAATCCAAATGAGGTCTCTAGTGATGCATAGAGCTGTAAAATAACTTTTGGACTTCTGTTGCTTATACTTGTTGAAATAATTCCTAGTAATCTGTTAGCCTTATTGCGCACACTTAGGCACTGTTGTCTTGGATTTAGATTTCTGCTTACCATGACTCCCAAGTCTTTTTCACATTCTGTATGATCAAGCTCTACTTCACCTAGTTTATAAATTCGAGGGATATTTTCATTACCAAGGACTAGCACCTTACACTTGTCCACATTGAACTTAATCTGCCACTTTTCAGACCAAGACATTAATTTGTCCAAATCCTCCTGGAGTTTACTGGTATCCTCCTCAGAATGAATCATACGGCCTACTTTTGAATCATCAGCAAATTTACTCATGTCACTTGCAATTCCTTCATCAAGGTCATTTATGTAAATTATGAACAACAATGGGCCTAAAACTGATCCATGTGGAACGCCACTAGTGACTAATCCCCATTCAGATTTGACCCCATTAATGGAAACTCTCTGCTTTCTATTGGTAAACCATGCCTCTATCCATGCTAGAACTTTACCTCCTATACCATGAGCTGCCACCTTTCTTAAGTCTCTCTTGAGAGGTACTCTATCGAAGGCCTTACTGAAATCCAAGTAAACTATATCATATTCGTTATCACTGTCTACTGCCTCAAATGTTTTATTGAAAAACGTCAGTAAATTTGTCAGGCAGGAACGACCTTTCGTGAGCCCATGCTGAGATTTATTAATCAAATTATGTTCTTTAAGGTGACTTCTAATAATATCAGCTATAATTGATTCTAATAATATACCTACTATAGACGTGAGGCTTATTGGACGGTAATTTGATGGAATGGACATCCCCTGTGATGGAATGGACTTATCCCCTGAGATAGAGAGAGAATGAGAGAGAGAGAGAGAGAGAGAGAGAGAGAGAGAGAGAGAGAGAGAGAGAATGAGTAACTTTCACAGTGGAAAAATAAACACAAAAGCAGTATAATATGATGCTATATTGACAACGTTTCGCCCACGCAGTGGGCTTTATCGAGTCACAAACAGATCTACCTGATGAAAGATACATGAGTATTTATAGATTTAGTCAGGTGAGAATGCTGGGTCAGGTGGAGAATGCTGGTCAGGTAATGCTGGGTCAGGTGGAGAATGCTGGGTCAGGTGGAGAATGCTGCATGTGACAATCTTCAGAGTAGGCTGATGGAGTCTTAAACCTTGGGTAGCTTTAAAAAGATATTGGACAAGTAAATGGGTAGACCTGTAGTGTTCCATTCTTAAGTTCTTATGTGGGATAGCGATGAAGAAGTTTCTTGGCAATAGGTTCAGCTATGTTGTAGAAGCCGTTGTTCTGGATGAAGTTGTTGGATATACAGATAAGTGAGGATTCCAGGATTCTTCGGTATTGAGTGTTGTCTACTCTGGCGATGAGTCTTGCGTTTCTGTAGTTGATTAAATGGTCATGAGGAAGTGTTAATGTTGATATTTTTTAAGCACAAGTAATATTAATATTTTAAAAGTGTCGGCTGGTATCGGCTGTTTAACTATCCTTATAAAGGGCTGATACCCGCCGATACCGATATTCTGGCACATCCCTAATAAATATATTATATACGGAAGAAATTACAATAAAACGCGTGATTGCAAATATGTAAAAATACTTCAGTGAAAATAGGAAATAAAACCCGAGCGCTTAATGTGCTTACACATATATCTTCAGGTTTTATGTTGTTGCATGCAAAGAGTATGTAACCTTTATTCGGAGCATGTTAAACACACCCACATAGGCTCCCCTCCAACCAGCGAACCATCGTTAAGGGTTTGGTGATGGGGCCCCATCATCAAATCAACGACTCAGTTCAGCCAATTAAAATGCGAGTTTAACAATGACAAAGATGACGTGGATACCACTCGCGGTTTGTCATTGGAATTCCTGCATAGAGCTGGTTGTGGAAAGTTGTCTGTCTTTTGGCTGCTGCTTAGCCTAGACAACTGTGGCGTGCACTAAACACTACTCCTTTGTATATAGTGTACATATGTGTAAACAGCCCTTTGTTATACTTGGTGAAGGAAAAGACAAAAGTCTTATATAATCACAATTACTTGGTGAAGGAAAAGACAAAAGTCTGGAATTAATCTAACTGATTTTTGAAGGAAATACAATTTCAATACATCTTCTACTGTGTTTCTTTGCTCCAAGCTCCCTTTTACACTCAGGTTAACAGGCCATTGAACCTGAGGTTGTAATATGGGTAGCCTGTCCCGGAGCTGAATTTGGAGACTTAGAGCAGGAGTTGAGCCTAGAGTTGAAGTTCGCGCAGGAGCTAGTCTTGTATCTAGATAGCTTGCTATTTTGTGTCTCATCTTTGCATTCACTTCGCTATGGTCAGCCTGCTATTGTGAGTATTCTGCAATTTGGTTTGTTATTATGTGTCAGCCTTGCTATTGTGTGTGTGCATATTGGCTTTGCTATTGCATGTCAGCTCTGCTATCGTGTGAGTAACCTGCAGTCGTACCGTGCATTTGCGTTACAGCGTGTTAAGTTGAGGGTTAATGCCACCTATTCGAATCAGACGGTTAGTGTCTGAGTTAACTCTACAAAAGTTGCCCAAACTCTCTCTACAGCGTTGTTGGCGTATCGCTCGTTCTATTGGTGTTGAATACCAGCGTACCCTTACTGCTGCTCAGCTGCGTGATATTATAAGTAGTAAACTACAAACTGAAACTATGACAGATCAGTCTCGTGTTTCTCCCTCTACAGGAGCTGTTAACCGTAGGTCACCATTAAGGTTTCTACAAAATGGGAGAGACAAAACTCCTGAGCAAAACCAACAAGTCACAGGTGTTGGGTTATCGGCAGGTGAGTCTAGTTCACTGGCGCTTGAACTAGCCAGACTCACTCTTGAACAAACTAAAGAACAGCGTGCATTTGCTAAGGAGGAGTTTGATAGAGAGAAGGAGAGGAGGCAATTCCATCAGACTGTAGATGACTTCAATTTGCAGAGCCTGAACAGTTTTTCGAAGCATTTGAAAACCAGGCTCGAGCTTTAGGGTGGCCTGAGGTTCATTGGGCGTCACTGGTGCATACTGCGTTGTTTGGTAAGGCACAAGAATTTACTTCTAGCCTGGAAAATGCTGACTTTGGAAACTATCGCATTGTGAAAACCACTGTTCTTGGGGCTTATCAATGTATTCCTGCCAAGTATAGGAAAGAATTCAAACTCAGCAGAAGGCAGTTAGTCAGTCTGCTGTTGACTACGTCAGACAGCAGACCAGGGCTTTTACAAAGTGGTACAAGGCAAGTGGTGTAGTTGATTTTGAAAATTTGAAGCAGCTCATCTTGGTGGACAACCTGCTGGAGTCTGTTAGTCCATAGGTTCGAGTCTTTCTGCAAGATCATTCCTTGCCTACGGCATTGGAAGCAGCCAGGTTGGCTAATACTTTTGAAACTAACCGCTCCTTGTCCGAGCGGTCTTATCTCTTTCCTCAACAGCCTGGTATGAGCAGAGATCGTCAAAGAAAAGTTCCTGAGTGGAGAAATAAAGGTCAAGATGAAGGTGAATCTCGTCAGCAGTCAACTAAATCACCTGGTGAGCAGCGTTACTTCACTCCAAGTCAACCTGGTGAGCGACATCAAACTACTCAACATGGTGATTCGAAGCGGCAGTATCCAGAGTGGCGTAAGCCACAAAATCAACGAGGTGCCAAAGTTAAAGCTGAGATGGTATGTTACAACTGTGGCAAGCCTGGCCACATTAGGCCCAATTGTCCAAGTAAACCCCAACCATTTGGTAAAATCTCTAATATCCCTAATAATATGTCCCAGGAAGAAGTAGAGAAGGGGATGGCCCCCTAAAATATTCCTTCAGGAACATTCAGAGAAAAAGGAACTTAGAACCTTTAGGGATACTGGAGCATATTGCTCACTTATAAGAGAGGGAGTACTTCCCTTTCTGAACAAACCTCTTTGCAATCCTCAGTTCTGTTAAAGCTTTTGGAGGAGCAGTATTTTCTGTCCCTTTACATCAAATCTATGTCAGAGTAAATACTCACTGGGTATTTGACTGTTGGTGTCTCGGAGGGATTTCCTATGAAGGATGCAATGCTATTACTGGGTAATAACATTGAGTCTACTAAATGTATAGAACCCATAATGATTAATTCTTTCCCGATGTTGGCCATAACTCGGGCACAATCCAAAGTGATGTCTGATGAGAATGTTAACTCGTCCTTGGACGACTCTGATCTCGGACTAACCAATTTGTTTTGCGAGGAAAACTGGCCAGAGCCTCGTAAATTTAGTGAACAGCCCCAGATCAAGCCTTCCTATTCCAGGGTTGCAGGATTGCCAGATGTCTGTTTCCATGCCTGAGGGACTGTCCTTTCGGGAGGAACAACGGAAAGACTCCTCACTAAACTCTGCTTTTGAGGCAGCTATGGGTAAATCCACTTCGGGTCACCCGGTCAAATATCTCTTAAAAATAATTACTTAGTCTGCACTGAAACTGGTAAGGAGGTGGAGGGAAAACAACAAACAGATAAGTTAGTGGTTCCAGAAAGTTTAGGTCTCAGATACTAAATATAGCCCATAATTCTTCTTTAGGAGGCCATTTGGGAATTACCAAAACTCAATACCGAATAACAAAAGAATTCTTTTGGCCAAAGTTAAGGCAAGATGTAAAGAATCATATTCGCTGTTGTCCAGAATGTCAGCAGGTAGGGAAACCTGGACACCCCATTAAACCTGCACCTCTCCATCCCATTCCTGTTAATGGAGACCCTTTTTCAGAATTAATAATAGATTGTGTAGGTCCACTACCTAAAGCTAAGTCTGGAAATCAATATTTATTCACAATCATGGATAGAGTAACTAGATATTCCAGAGGCAGTTCCTATGCGCAGTATTAACACTAAAGCAATCCTTAAAGCTTTAACTAAGTTTATCTCTTGCTTTGGAATTCCTAAAACTATTCAGAGTGATCAAGGTACTAACTTCACTGCCAAAGCATTTAAGGAAGCATTAACTAGGCTAGGAATAGTTCATAACCTATCCACTGCCTATCATCCTCAGTCCCAAGGCGCCTTGGAAAGATTCCATCAGACGTTAAAAACAATGATGAGTCTACAGGGTACAGTCCTTTTGAGCTGATATTTGGGCACAATGTACGAGGTCCTCTACGTGTGCTCAAAGAAGGATGGATGGGAGAAGACGCCTCCACAACCAGCTACAACCCTTCTTCAAGGTTGCAGGTAGCACGTCAGTTGGCTAAGGCTAACTTGAAGGCAGCTCAGAATACGATGAAACAGAGGTATGACAGAAACTCAAAATTTCGCTCCTTCCATCCAGGAGATAAGGTGTTGGTACAGGAGCCTATACCTGGCCACACCTTGAAAGCTAGATTTACGGGACCAATGCAAATCGTAAGTAAATTATATGATGTAAATTATGTGGTATCTCCCCTTGACAAGACCTCAAAAAGCAAAACTTACCACATTAATCAAATTAAAGCTTTTAATACACCAGATAAAGTTCCAGTAATGACTCTGTCCTCTGCCTCTGATGACCCTGACTCTTTGCACTCTGAGATTAATGTAAAGCTTCCAAATTCGGTCCTCCTCAAGGACCCTAAACCTTTAATGTTGGGTTTGACCAAGTCTCAAGTAACTAATTTAACTGCGCTCCTACAGTCTTATCCTGATATTTTTTCGGATGTGCCGAAAAATGTACATTAGGATATCATGATGTAGATGTTGGAAACTCTAAACCTATTAAACTCTCCCTTACAGAGCTAATCCTGAAAAACAGAGGCTACTTCAACAGGAGGTAGAATTTCTGTTAGAGCAGGGTTAGTGGAGGAGTCATCTAGTCCGTGGGCTTCACCGTGCATCCTTGTTAACAAAGCTGATGGAGGGTTCGAATGTGCACAGATTACCGTAAGGTGAATGAGGTCACAATTGCAGATGCCTATCCTCTGCCACGTCTGGATGATGTAATCGACTTTGTGGGTAAGGCTACTTTTGTATCCAAATTGGACCTCCTTAAAGGTTACTATCAAGTACCTTTAACAGATAAGGCGAAGGAAATCTCTGCCTTCGTAATTCCAGGAGGTCATTATCAGTATACAGTGACAACCTTCGGAATGAAAAACTCTCCTGCATCATTCCAGAGACTTATCCATCATGCTATTAAAGAACTTGAAGGCACGGCAGCTTACCTAGATGACATAGTTGTTGTGTCGGACACTTGGGACCAACATGTGTTTAGGCTTAAGGCTCTCTTTGAGACCTTCCAGAGTTTTCATTAAACTGTTAATTTATCAAAGTCATCCTTTGGCCAATCTACTATTAATTTTCTGGGCCATGCAGTAGGTAGTGGCAAAGTGGCCCTAAAATTGGCAAAAATTCTGGCCATTAAAAATTATCCAGTTCCCCCTGACAGGAAATCCTTCAACGTTTTCTAGGGATGGTAGGGTTTTAGAAGATTCTGTAAAATTTTGCAGATATTGTTGCACCTCTAACCTCACTTACCAGTCACAAAGTTCCTTTATTTGGACCCCAGAATGTCAAGATGCCTTTACGAAAGCAAAGAGATTACTATGTACTGCACCCATTCTGTTGTCTCCAGACTTTCAAAACCATTTTCCTTGCAGATTGAGCTTGTGAGTCTGGGGTTGGGGCAGTGCTTTTGCAATCTGGGGATGATGGGTTGCAGCCTGTGGCATATTTTTCGGCCAAATACCAACCACACCAGAGGGCCTCTCTACTATAGAGAAGGAGGGCCTGGCTCTACTTCTGGCATTAGAGCATTTTGATGGCTACGTGGGCATCCTCTCAGGTGGTCACCATCTACAGGGACCACAACCCTCTGGTATATCTCCAGCTCAGAAGAACAAAAATACCAGACTCATGCGTTGGAGTATTAGGTTGCAACCCTACAATATAAAATTATACACATTGCTGGAAAAATTAATACACTAGCTGATGTGTTGTCCAGAAGTCATTGTATTTAGTTAGGATGTGTTAGGGACTTTGGGTGGAACCAGCCCTTTTTTCCCCTATTGTTTTTTTAGCAGGGGGTGCCCTGCTCCGACCATGAGGCACCTTGGACCTACGCTAGCCCTACCTCTGCTGTCTCACTCTTAAGTTTAAAGCTGGACTTTATGTCTCGAGAAAAGTTTAGCTTTAACTAATGAGCGGGATGGTTGAGGGAAAGGCAGTCCCCTTATTATAATGTGCCATGGGGCACTCTTACCCATTTGAGGTGGAAGCCTAGTCTGAGCCCTCTTGGGGTGGGGGTGTTGCATGCAAAGAGTATGTAACCTTTATTCGGGCATGTAAACACACCACATAGGCTCCCTCCAACCAGCGAACCATCTTAGGGTTTGGTGATGGGGCCCCATCATCAAATCAACGACTCAGTTCAGCCAATTAAAATGCAGAGTTTAACAATGACAAAGTGACGTGGATACCACTCGGGTTTGTCATTGGAATTCCTGCATAGAGCTGGTTTGGAAAGTTGTCTGTCTTTTGGCTGCTCCTTAGCCTAGACAACTGTGGCTGCACTAAACACTCTCCTTTGATATAGTGTACATATGTGTAAACAGCCCTTTGTATACTTGAAGGAAAAGACAAAAGTCTTATATAATCACAATTACTTGGTGAAGGAAAAGACAAAAGTCTGGAATTAATCTAATCTGATTTTTGAAGGAAATACAATTTCAATACATCTTCTACTGTGTTTTTTGCTCCAAGCTCCTTTTACACTCAGGTTAACAGGCCATTGAACCTGAGGTTGTAATATATGTCCTATTTCCATTTGCCTATATACATATAGACAATATGGAAATATATATATATATATATATATATATATATATATATATATATATATATATATATATATATATATAAAAGGAGGGGGTCCACCTTTAAAAATTTGGGGCCCATAGCCCGGAAAGGGGATGGTTTCAAAAAAAAAATTTTTTTGTTTTTTCCCTGAAGCCATTTAATTTCCCTTCCCACCCCCCTTTTTTTTTTTTTAACAATAGTTATATTTTAACATAATATTACAAAAGATTTAAGAGATACATTGTTGATAAAAAGATCATATACAGGGGGGGAGAGATACATGTCAGACTTTTATGTTTCCACTGATTTTTGGAAAATCTCATCCAGCCCTCCGAGCTGGGGCGTGCCCAGAATACAGCATCATTCCCCTCTAAAAGAACCCGGGCGTGGAACAGAAAATTGCCCTTGGGCCCCCTGACCCTGTTGAGTTTTTTTCCCCCAGTTTTTGAAACTTAGATACTTTTCCCCCATGACCAAAGGGTTTTGGCCATGGGAACAAACATAAAGAGGGCGTTCTCCATTTTTTCCGATTTGGGACCCCCTGAAGGGGGCACCTCCCTTCCCCCCTGGTGTTTGGAGAGGGGTATCAGCCAAGTTAGACATTTTAGCCCCAACCCCTTTTGCCGTCTGGGGGGTTTGAAGGGTGATACCATCTGAACGTTTTTGGCCCATCAGATTCATAGTTGGGGTGGTCCCTGGGGGGCACCACGGGGGCCCCTTAAATGAAACCCCCAGTTTTAAATTTTTTCCCTGGGTTTTACATACACAAGACCAGGTACCCGAATCGTCTGCTGTTTAAAATGCCACAAATATACCGTTTTCCGGGGAATGGGGGCGGAAAGTGGGCAACCCAATGCGGATGGCGGGGTCGAGGCGTGTGCCAAGGCGGGAGGGGAACAGAAAAAAACCCCCCCATGAGGAGCCCCCCCAAGGGGAGGGGGTCACCTTTCCCCTGACACCTAAGCATTGCTGAGGCATTTTCTCTACAGGGGCCATCCTGGTGCGACTGTTTGAGTTGGGGGGGGAGCGGCCTGGTTTCAGAGCCTGTTGATTACCCAGATCCTGGCTCCACCAACGAATTTTAAACATAATAAAAATAAAAAAAATAAATATAATTAAAAAAATTTAATTTATTTATTCTGCAATTTTTTAAAACTGGAAATTTACAAGAACCATTTAAAAATTAATGCATTTTCAAAAAAAACGTTTGAATATTTTTTTTTTAAAAATTGGGAAATTTTTTAATTAAAAAATTTAAAATTTAAAATAAATTAAAATTTTAATTTGGGGATTTATTTTTAAATTTTTTAAATTTTTATTTTTTTTTAAAATGTATTATTGTTTTTTTTATAATTTTTGTTTTTTTTTTTATTTTTATAATTATAAAAAAAATTATTTTTAATATTTTTTATATTATATATATTTTTAATTTTTTTTTTAAAATATATATATATATATATATATATATATATATATATATATATATATATATATATATATATATATATATATATATATATATATATATATATATAAATAATCACGTTCTTGGAAAATGAGACAAGAATAATTCCCCTTTTTTTTTTTCCGAAGATTGTCTATTCAGATATAAAGTAAATACTTTCCCCCGCTGACTTAAAAACTCTTTCCCGAGGGGAAAGTTTTCCCAGAATAACCTTGCTCTGCATATAAATTTTTTTTTCACGAAGTTGTTTTAAAAAACAACACACATTTTTTTCCTTCTTAGTTGAAAGTTTTTGGGGACACCCGGGGGTTTGTAAACCCGCAGTTACACTGCGGAATCGAAGGTAAACGTTTATTGGTTAATTTTCCCCCATTTCCCCCCCGTTGTGGTCCTCGAACTCAAAACCGGATTCCCCCTGCCACGATTTTTTTTTGAAAAGTAAACACCGGGGTCATGAACCCGGGGGAGGCAGGAACCTCCTGGCCCTGGTTTGTCCAGCCCCCTGCTGCATTTTCTGGGTTAAACAAGTCCATCACAGGCAGAGGGCGAGGAGGCAGGGGTTGGGGGGCCCGTGCAGTGACTGAGGGGATTTGGGCATTCGTGAGGCCCATTGAGCCAGGAATTAAAAAATGATTGGGGCAGTGATGTAGCAATAGGGGTTAATGTGACTGATAAGAGCGAACTGAACAGTGTATGAACAGCAGAAACCATGGACAAAAGAAGGGGGGCAAAAACAGTATAATGCAACCTTTTGACAAATTTCTCCCCCGCAGTGGGGTTGTGTCACGCAGCTCTTCGTGGGGGGACGGGATGAGCTTTTTTCAGGGGCCAATGAATTTAAGATCTAGTGAGGAACGATGAAGTGACAAAGGTCCCTAACACATGTTAAAGAAGAACATACA
>WNWK01022415.1:0-32577 GCA_009830355.1 Cherax destructor
GGGATTAGCCGCCCCTTCCCAACCCGATACCAGGCTAGACATCTCGTTTGCTGACATGATCGACCAGGTTGTTCGTGTTGCATCCCCTGGCGACAGGTGTAGGACGTGCAGCAGATGTGACAATGCCTTCTTCTGCACACAGTTCAACGTATGACTGATCATGGTATGATTTAAGGATCTTATCAAGTTTCCCCTTGAAGACAGCCAGAGGTTTGCTGACAATCGAATACTGTCTTGGAATTGTTTGAAACCTGACCCCAAATATCCAACAGTTTGGTGATTTCAATGTACAACTAAAATGTACGAACGAAGTTAAGGTTACAAACAAGGTCCGTAACACCGAAAAGTGTATAACAGTGACAAGCAACTTGAGGTAATTTTAGAATCTGCGGTAGTGTGTGTTAACAATACAGCTGTGTGGGGCACCAGGAGCTGCAGCACTCTCAGTGTTTTAGCTACACTGATTTTAGGGCGACAGGACACAGCTGTCAGGTAACGTTATTAAATATTTTGTGCTCCTCCCAACACTACAACTAACCTTCATATATATTTATATATATATATATATATATATATATATATATATATATATATATATATATATATATATATATATATATATACATACGTATATGAATTGGTAAAACTGGTTATTTAGCAAGAACTCATTTATTTTATCTTATACGTTTAAATATATATTTTTTCATTTATGTTTATGTAAAAAATAATAATTTTGTACCAAAACAACCTTTAGAAAACTTACTTAACCTTATTATAACAAACGCAATTTAATTTAGCCTAATCCAACTAAATATATTTTAGATAAGTTTACAATAATTTAATAATAAACAAGCACAATGAAATATATTTTTTTCGTTAGGTTCTGAATGATTTTTGCGAAATTATTGCATACACAAATTTTCGCTTTCCTTATTCGGTAAGAAGAGCGTTATTACTTAAGCCAAAATATCAAGTTTTACTAGGCACATGTCGATTAGACACTAGGCCTGTTGTATATATGTGTGTGTGTGTGTGTGTGTGTGTGTGTGTGTGTGTGTGTGTGTGTATGAGCCACTGCTGGGTGAATTGTTCCCATAATTAAGGTTACCTCACGTTGCATAAGTGCAAATTTATACAAATATAGCAAAATGTAACAGAGAAAATTCCAGGAGACACCGCAGATGAGCAGTGTCTCCTGGCAGTGTACAGTACAACCCACCCAGGACACTGCCACCAGAGGCGCCCTGCACCACCTGATACAGGTGTCATCAATCTCCACACACCACCACGACTGCCTGCCTTACCACCGCCCCTTTATAATACTAGCAGCCACTTGTAGTCACCAACCAGACAATGAACCAATGGAACAGACAACCATGGATATGATTTGTACACGGTGCGATGGTCAGGTAGTATATCCAAAATGTATCACCTGTCACTTTTACAGAGCTGTCATACATCCAAAATGTATTAGTTTATCTCATATAGACAGGAACAATGGTCTTCAAGGCTACTCCTCAAGGACCTCAATGGAAATAAGTCACTGACTTTTTTGGGTTATGCTTAGTAATTTACACTGTGATAATTGTACTCGTGTGTACCTGTGCCTAAATAAACTTACTTTTTGTTCAGGATATATGTCAAACAAGGGTGTATTTGTATTTTAAGGAGGGGTGAAGGTCCCTCCTTAAAATAAAGATTATTTTTCTTTGGTCTATCTGATATGGTAAAAAAAAAGATGCTGCAAAAAAGCAGAACCAAATCAATTCAGACCACAGTCAAACCGACACAGAAATCGAGAACCATGAACCTATAACACCTGACACAGAGCAGGAGCTTGGAACACATGCTGGAGATAATACACAAAGCGAAGTTCTTAGCTCAGCTGAAAACGTGAACACGTGTGCCGACACAGCAGATGTACATCATGTATAAGAAGTACAGTACACTCTCACAGCCTCCAACCTCAGTACTGATTTAGAATCAACTGAATCAGCTGTAAGTACTGAAAATGAAGTAGTCGTTAATGCAAAGCTCACTGGCCAGTCAACAGAACATCCAAGTGTGCTGGCAATATTCATGGGGGATTTTGCAGACACAGACCGGCTGGTACAAGAAATGAAAGATGCCAATTCAATCATTCAAAGAAATGCCGCATATTCCTAAATAAAGGCACATGTCGATCCAAAACCTATAAGTACTACCCAGAAATATGTCACACTTCACTAGGTGAAGTAGAGCTTGATCATACAGAATGTGAAAAAGACTTGGGAGTCGTGGTGAGCAGAGCTGTAAAATAACTTTTGGACTTATGTTACTATACTTATTTAAATAAATCAGCCTTATTGCCCACACTTAGGCACTGCTGTCTTGGCTTTAGATTTCTGCTTACCATGACTCCCAAGTCTTTTTCACATTCTGTATGATCAAGCTCTACTTCACCTAGTTTATAACTTCGAGGGAGATTTTCATTCCCAAGGACTAGCACTTGTCCACATTGAACTTCATCTGCCATTTATCAGACCAACACATTAATTTGTCCAAATCCTCCTGGAGTTCATTGGTATCCTCCTCAGAATGAATCATGTGGCCTATTTTTGTATCATCAGCAAATTTGCTCATGTCACTTGTAATTCCCTCATCAAGGTCATTAATGTAAATTATGAACAACAATGGGCCTAAATCTGATCCCTTTGGAACGCCACTAGTTACTAATCCTCATTCAGATTTGACCCCATTAATGGAAACTCTGCTTTCTATTGGTAAGCAATGCCTCTATCCATACTAGAATTTTTCCTCCTATACCATGAGCTGCTACTTTTCTTAAGAGTCTCTTGTGAGGCACTCTATCGAAGGCTTTACTGAAATCCAAATAAACAATATCATATTCTTTATCACTGTCTACTGCCTTAAATGTTTTACTGAAGAACGTCAGTGATTTGTCAGGCAGGAACGACCTCTTGTGAACCCATGCTGAGATTCATTAATTAATCAAATTATGATCTTCAAGGTGACTTCTAATAATATCAGCTATAATTGGTTCTAATAATTTGCCTACTATAGACGTCAGTCTGATTGGACGGTAATTTGATGGAATTGACTTATCCCCTGATTTAAATATAGGAACTACATTAGCTATCTTCCACATCTCTGGCACAACACCAGTTAGGATGGACGTATTAAACACATTCGTTAATGGCTGACTAAGTTCCATCTTGCATTCTTTAAGTACCCTGGAAAACAACTCGTCGGGTCCCGGGGACTTATTTTGCTTCAGTTTATCTATCTGTTTGATAACCATATCCCTCGTGACAGCAATATTAGTTAATTTGAATTTTTCAGGAACTGAATAATTGTTAATTTCTGGAATCTCATTTTCGTCTTCTTGTGTAAAAACTGACAAAAAATAGTCATTAAATAGAGAACACATTTCCAGTTCGTTATCCGTCAGCTGTCCATTCCCAGTTTTCAAAGGTCCTACTTTTCCCTCACCTTCGTCCTATACACTTGAAAGAACCCTTTTGGATTAGTCTTTGATTCATTAGCAACCTTAATTTCATAGTCACGTTTAGCCTTTCTAATCCCCTTTTTTACTTCTCTTCTAAACTGAACATATTGGTCAATAAGGTTAACATCTCTTTTGATGCGCCTATAAATTACTCTTTTCTCCCCTAATAGATGTTTTAGCCTCCTGTTAATCCATTTGGGATCGTTATTATTTGACCTAAATTCTCTCTGGGGAATAAATATACTCTGTGCACGTTGTATATTATTAAGAAAAAAAATCATAAACGCAGATCCCTTCGTAATCGTAAGTATGATCATCGTCAATAAGATCATTAGCTAGATTACCCCAATCAAGATATACCTTTGATATACCTTTGAAGAGTTTCGAGAGTATCTACTCTCTGAGCCCGGCCATGGGCCCGGCTCGTCTGGTGCTTGCCTGGTCAACCAGGCTGTTGCTGCTGGAGGCCCGCTGCCCCACATATCCATCACAGCCTGGTTGATCTGGCACCTGGTGAAGATATTTGTCCAGTTTCCTCTTGAAGGCTTCTACACTGGTTCCAGCCGTGTTTCGGATATCTTCTGGTAAGATGTTGAATAGTCTGGGACCCCGGATGTTAATACAGTGCTCCCGTATCGTCCCCACCGCATCCCTGCTCCTCACTGGGTTTATTTTACACTTTCTTCCATATCTCTCACTCCAGTATGTTGTTATGGCAGTGTGCAGATTTGGGACCAGGCCCTCAAGTACTTTCCATGTATATATTATCATGTATCTCTCTCTCCTCCGCTCCAATGAGTACATGTTCAAGACTTGAAGGCGTTCCCAATAATTTAGATGTTTCAATGGCTCAATGTGAGCCGTAAACGATCTCTGGATTTGTTCCAGCTCTGCTATTTCTCCTGCCCTGAACGGACAGGTGCTCCCTAAGTCCATTATAATGGGCAGAACGAAAATCAGGGACTTTTACCGTATTATCATTATTCTCGTACTCCCATGTAATATTAAAAGTAATGGATTTGTGATCACTAGCTCCAAGCTCTTCAGTGATCTCCAGATTATTTACAAGGGTTTCTATATTTGACAAGACTAGGTCGAGCAAATTATTACCTCTGGTAGGCTCCGTCACACACTGCTTCAGAAAACAGTCCTGAACTACTTCCATAAAGTCACTGGACTCCAGATTACCGGTCAAAAAAGTCCAGTCAATTTGACTAAAGTTAAAATCATCCACTATCACTACGTTATTGTGTCCAGAAGCCCTAACAATTTCGTTCCAAAGAAGTCTCCCTCTATCGTGATCCAAGCCTGGAGGTCGGTATATTACACCTAGAGTTATTTTTTTTTTTGACCTAGAAACCCTACCCAAACAGATTCTGTTACTGATCCATCTATTTTTATACCTGTTTTATGCAACAATTTATATTTTCTCGTACATATAATGCAACTCCATCCCCTTTCCCGTTATATCTATCTGTATGGAACAACTTAAACCCTTGAATATGACACTCGGCAATCATATTCCGACTCCTTAAATTATACCATATTTCAGTTATTGCAATGACATCAAAATTCCCAGTACACTCTACCAAACGTAATTCATTAATTTTATTTCTGTCGCTTCGACAGTTAGTATAAAATACATTAATATGTTTTTTCTTATGAACCTTTTTCCTATTCATCTTTTCCTTTACACAATTTCTGTTACTATCATTACCCTGTGTTACTCGATGACTGTTATTGTTAAAATTTATATCAAAGCCTAAATCAATATTTCGACATTCATTATTTTCCATTCCTAAACCCATACCTCTAACTAATTCTAGTTTAAAGCCCAAATAACATCCTCAACTGAGCTAGCGAGAAAACCCACACCTGCACTGGATAAATGAACCCCATCCCTGCCCATAGAAGTGGTCCTAGTTGTCAATGAATGGTACTGCATTATCCTTACAGTGTTTGTCCAGCCAGCAATTTATCCTAATCGCTCTGGACAGCCATTCATTTCCAACACCCATTCTTGGCAAAAATGCCACATATTTCATGGCTCCCTCCCTTCTTCCTAATAATGTCTGTTGCTGCCCTATACCTTCTAACTATATTCAGGTCAACAAAATAGCTCCCAGCACAACGAGCAATATAGCATCATTTATATTTGCAAACATGCAAGGTCTTAAAACGACCTTATATGTTTTGCAAATATAAACGAGTATCAACAACATACCAGTTATCAGTTAACTCCTCCCTGAAGCAAATGCACTGTTTATGGCTTTCACAGAGATGCACGTAAAATACTTTTTTGACAATGAAATACGAATCCCGGATACAATATGCTCAAAATGCAAAGAAAACAAACAAGGGTGGGGAGGTTGGTCTGTACCTCAAAATGTCGCCTATTTGGGCAGTTAAATGCCCAACTATTAAAAATCGAATGTCTTGAAAATCTTTCAACCCAGCCCCAGATATCTTAATGCTTGTCGACTTCAGTTTACATCTAAAACGGATGTATGAAGCAAAGACTGGAATAGAAGAAAAAATCACAGGAACTATGTCAGATGAGAAGTCTCAATCAAATTATCAAGACTAATAAATTCAACTTTAGCCAGCAAATAGCAGAACCAACTAGACTAAAAAATACCCTTGACCTTATTTTCACAAACAATGAGGCTCTGATGCGGAACAAAATGGTGTCAAAAACAAGTAATTCAAACCACAATCTAATAAAGGTTCAAACCTGAGTACACACTGGTCTTCAGCACCAAAATGCAAACAAATCACGAGGGTGTATTCAACAAATTCAAGTTCAACAATAGAAATATTAACTGGGAGCAAATAAATCATGACCTTGATGAAATATGATGAGAAGGAAATAAGAGTGACATTGATCTGAACCAGTAACTGGAAAGGATGATCTCAGTGGAACTAGAGGCATCCTCCAGACAAATACCATTAAAAAAGAAGTTGAGAAGATGTAAGAGAGAGACGCAAAGTTCAATACTATGAATGAAACTCTCCCCGAGTGATGGAACATGTTAGGGAAACAGTCATTATGTAACTAGTATATAGGAGGAGGATAGCAGTTCAGTGTTGATGTATCCAATTTTGTTTAATAAAAAAAATGTGTGTGCCAAATTTGCAGCGGAAGTGGAGTCACTTTCATCTCTCTCCATGTCACATTCACGCCATTGTGAATTTTAGTTTCAATGAACATGAATGTTGGAGACAGTTACATTACCAGCCAGCTTAGCTACGGGAGGTGTGGAGTAAAAACTGGGGTTGGCACACAATGAAATAACTTCCTATGCGAGTGAGAGACATGGCAGACGGTGCAAAATGTCTCCCATGAATTTAGGGGCGCAATAAGTGCACTAAGAAATACCAACCTGTAGTTTGTTTACAGGTCTGGGGAAGATGGCGCCACCACACCACTCATTCAGACTATTGGAGTTAGAACCACCAGTAGCTTGACGGAAGCAGTAGTCAACGGTGATCATTAGGCTCCCGGACATTTAGCAGACGGACACTTCGCCTACGGACATTTCACCGAAGTACATTTGACCGAACGGGCATTTCACTGAATGGATTTATGGCCGAAATGGTATTCGTCACCTAACCTAGCTTAACCTAATTATTCGTTCGGTCTGTTGTTCGTTTGTCCAAATGGCTATCGACGCAATGTCCGTTCGGCCAATTGTCCTTCGGTCAAATGTCTGTCGGCCAAGTGTCCATTCGTCATCTGTCCGGCCACAGATCATTAACTGTCTGGAGGAACCTGTCAAGTTTCCTCTTGAAGACAGTCAGACGTCTGTTGGTAATCCTACCTTGTATATGAAGGGAGAACGTTGAAAAGTCTTAAGACCTTTACAATTACTGAGTTATCTTTTAGCATACCTGTTATACCTGGCTTATTCACTGGGGGTATTTTGCACTGTCTGCTGAGCCTCCTGCCATCATAAGGAGTAATTTCAGTATGCAAATTTGGAACCATTTCCTCCAGTAGTTTCGAGGTGTAATTTATAACATATCATATTTGCGTTGCAGGGGATTTAAGGGACTTTATTCGTAAAAGACCCACGATTTTTCTACAAAAGCCATTTTTTCAAATATAAATATAATTTGAAACACACACTTGGCTGTCTTCACGAAGGAACTTCACAAATTTCTGCAGACGGATTTTGATTATGCCTAAGTCAGACTGCGTGACGTGAGCGACATTAGCGTGACTAACGATCACGGAGACGAAGACTTCCAGTAACACCTTCATTTATAACATTTATAAAGCAAGTGGTACTTGCTATATACAAGTTGACACACACATACACACACACACACTCACCACACACACACACACACACACACACACACACACACACACACACACACATCTATCGAAACAGGACAACTACCCGAGGTATGGAAGACAACAAATGTAGTCCCAATTTTTAAAAAAGAAGACAGGCACGTAGCACTAAACTACAGACCAGTGTCACTGACATGTATAGTATGCAAGGTCATCAGGAGAAGAGTGGTGGAGCACCTAGAAAGGAATGAGCTTATCAACGACGGCCAACACGGTTTCAGGGATGGGAAATCCTGTGTCACAAACCTACTGGAGTTCTACGACAGGGTGACAGCAGTAAGACAAGAGAGAGAGGGGTGGGTAGATTGCATATTCTTGGACTGTAAGAAGGCGTTTGACACAGTTCCACACAAGAGATTAGTGCAGAAGCTGGAGGACCAGGCAGGGATAACAGGGAAGGCACTCCAATGGATCAGGGAATACCTGTCGGGAAGACAGCAGCGAGTCATGGTACGTGGCGAGGTGTCAGAGTGGGCGTCGGTGACGAGTGGGGTTCCACAGGGGTCAGTCCTAGGACCGGTGCTGTTTCTGGTATTTGTGAACGACATGACGGAAGGAATAGACTCCGAAGTGTCCCTGTTTGCAGATGATGTGAAGTTGATGAGAAGAATTCAATCGGACGAGGACCAGGCAGAACTACAAAGTTATCTGGACAGGCTGCAAGCCTGGTCCAGCAATTGGCTCCTGGAGTTCAACCCCACGAAGTGCAAAGTCATGAAGATTGGGGAAGGGCAAAGAAGACCGCAGACGGAGTACAGTCTAGGGGGACAGAGACTACAAACCTCAATCAAGGAAAAAGATCTTGGGGTGAGTATAACACCAGGCACATCTCCTGAGGAGCACATCAACCAAATAACTGCGGCAGCATACGGGCGCCTAGCAAACCTAAGAACAGCGTTCCGACATCTTAATAAAGAATCGTTCAGGACCCTGTACACTGTGTACGTTAGGCCCATATTGGAGTATGCAGCACCAGTTTGGAACCCACACCTAACCAAGCACGTAAAGAAGCTAGAGAAAGTGCAAAGATTTGCAACAAGACTAGTCCCGGAGCTAAGGGGTATGTCCTACAAGGAGAGGTTAAGAGAAATCGACCTGACGACATTGGAGGACAGGAGAGATAGGAGGGGACATGATAACGGCATATAAAATACTGAGAGGCATTGACAAGGTGGACAGAGACAGAATGTTCCAGAGATGTGACACAGCAACAAGGGGACACAGTTGGAAGTTGAAGACTCAGATGAATCACAGGGATGTTAGGAAGTATTTCTTCAGTCACAGAGTGGTCGGGAAGTGGAATAGTTTGGGAAGCGATGTAGTGAAGGCAGGTTCCATTCATACCTTTAAGAAGAGGTATGATAAAGCACATGGCGCAGGGAGAGTGACCCAGTAGCGGCCAGTGAAGAGGCGGGGCCAGGAGCTATGAATTGACCCCTAGAACCATAATTAGGTGAGTACACACACACAGATGAGTAATATGAATGCTATGAAGTATATCTTCAGTCTTAGAGGTGTCAGGAAGAGGATCAGGTGTGTATAACAGGAAGGGCACTGCAATGGATCAGACAATACCTAACAGGAGGCAACAGCGAGTCATGGTACGTGATGAGGTATCACAGTGGGCGCCTGTGACGAGCTGGGTCCCACAGGGGTAAGTCCTAGAACCAGTGCTATTCTTGGTATATGTGAATGACATGATGGAACGGATAGACTCAGAAGTGTCCCTGTTCACAGATGATGTGAAGTTAATGAGGAGAATTAAATCAGATGAGGATCAGGCAGGACTACACAGATACCTGGACAGGCTGGACACCTGGTCCAGCAACTGGCTTCTCAAATTTAACCCCGCCAAATGCAAAGTCATGAAGATCGGGGAAGGGCAAAGAAGACCGCAGGCTAGGTGGCCAGAGACTACAAACCTCACTCAAGGAGAAAGATCTAGGGGTGAGTATAACACCGAGCACGTCTCTGGAAGCACACATCAACCAGATAGCTGCTGCAGCATAAGGGCGACTGGCAAACCTGAGAATAGCGTTCCGATACCTCAGTAAGGAATCGTTCAAGACTCTGTACACTGTGTACGTCACGCCCATACTAGAGCATGCAGCCCCAGTTTGGAACCCACACCTGGTTAAGCACGTCAAGAAATTAGAGAAAGTGAAAAGGTTTGTAACAAGGTTAGTTCCGGAGCTAAGGAGAATGTCCTACGAAGAAGGTTAAGGGAAATCGGCCTGACAACACTGGAGGACAGGAGGGTTAGAGGAGACATGATAACGACATACAAAATACTGCGTGGAATAGACAAGGTGGACAGAGACAGGATGTTCCAGAGAGGGGACACAGAAACAAGGGGTCACAACTGGAAGTTGAAGACTCAGATGAGTCAAATGAGATGTTAGGAAGTATTTCTTCAGTCATAGAGTAGTCAGGAAGTGGAATAGTCTAGCAAGTGATGTAGTGGAGGTAGGAACCATACATAGCTTTAAGACGAGATATGATAAAGCTCATGGAGCAGAGAGAGGACCCAGTAGCGATCAGTGAAGAGGCGGGGCCAGGAGTTGAGTCTCGACCCCTGCAGCCACAATTAGGTGAGTACATACACACACCTCACACAAACACACAACTGGCCAAGTGTCTATCGACAAGTGCCTTTGACAACAGTTAACTCTCTCTCTCACACACACACACACACACCAGGAGCTGTGAATCGACCCCTGCAACCACAACTAGGTGAGTACACACACACACACACGCGCGCACGCATGAGAGAGAGAGAGAGAGAGAGAGAGAGAGAGAGAATTGAAACACGATGCGAACAGGCTGCTAGCTTGTTCAAAATATAATATTAATTGTCGTCCCTCAACCTTTACAACCCATTAGTTAAGCGAGGAGGAGGAGGAGGAGGAGGAGGAGGAAGAGGAGGAGGAGGAGGAGGAGGAGGAGGAGGAGGAAGAGGAGGAGGAGGAGGAGAGGAGAAGGAGAAGGAGGAGGAGGAGGAGGGAGGAGGAGGAGGAGGAGGAGGAGGAGGAGGAGGAGGAAGAGGAGGAGGAGGAGGAAGGGAGGAGGAGGAGGAGGAGGAAGAGGAGGAGGAGGGAGGAGGAGGAGGAGGAGGAGGAGGAGGAGGAGGAAGAGGAGGAGGAGGGAGGGAGAGGAGGAGGAGGAGGAGGAGGAGGAGGAGGAGGAGGAGGAGGAGGAGGAGGAGGAGGAGGAGGAGGAGGAGGAAGAGGAGGAGGAGGAGGAGGAGGAGGAGGAGGAGGAGGAGGAGGAGGAAGAGGAAGAGGAGGAGGAGGAGGAGGAGGAGGAGGAAGAGGAGAGGAGGAGGAGGAGGAGGAGGAGGGAGGAGGAGGAAGAGGAAGAGGAGGAGGATTTTATAATGATGGTTGTGGAGTGTTCAACACCACCTAACTAACATGAAGGCAAGAACAGCAGACTATAAATGACAACTTCTTTAACTTGAGGTCAGTTTTATGT
This sequence comes from Cherax destructor, assembly GCA_009830355.1. NCBI lineage: Eukaryota > Metazoa > Arthropoda > Malacostraca > Decapoda > Parastacidae > Cherax > Cherax destructor. The sequence continues at coordinate 11,343 of WNWK01022415.1, forward strand.
CAGTTTGCATCACAGATGTTTTTATGTTGGACTGAGTGCTGCTGGCACTAACAGCCTGATTGATCAGATCAGTGCGCGCTGCTGGCACCAATAACCTGACGACTGTTTATGAGGGTTGGCCGGGACCACGAGGACAGTGACCCACGGAACTACCAACAGGCAGATAATCAGTACAAAGAGGCACAATACCTAAGTGACTACCTAGCACTGGAGGGTTCTACCTGGAGTCTATCTGGAGGGTCTACCTGGAGTCTACCTGGAGGGTCTACCTGGAGGGTCTACCTGGAGTCTGGCGGGAGGGCATTCCGGGGATCAACGCCCCAGCGGCCCGGTCCATGACCAGGCCTCCTGGTGGTTCAGGGCCTGATCAACGAGGCTGTTACTGCTGGCCGCACGTAGTCCAACGTACGAACCATATACCGGTTGATCTGGCACTGACTTTAGGTATCTGTCCAGCTCCCTCTTGAAGAACAATACACAACCCGCACACAGGACAATGACACTTAGGACGACGTTTCGATCCGACTTGGACCATTTAATGGTCCAAGTCGGACCGAAACGTCGTGGTAAGTTGATGGTCCGGTGTGCGGGTTATCTGTGTGGAGAATCAGTAGGTAAATAGGAAGTGATCATCGACTACTTCACGAGTCACTCGTAGCATCTACGACAAAACAGCGACTGCGTATTAAACATCAAAATTGGCGACAATGTCACTGTAGACATTAAACGCCGATATGACTAAAACGTCGAGAGGTGTGATACAGGACGTGTACGTGTATAATGGACCTCCAAGTGGACACACCAACTTCATGTAGCCCCATCACGTTGCCACTTTTATGACTTATGAAATCGTAATAACACGACTGCAAACCATGGAACGGGTGAGGGTTGAACCATGGCGAGTAAGTGGTAAATCTCCAGGCCAGTGCGTAAGCCACTGGGCCAGTGGCCTGAAGTTTTACGACTCACTTGCCAGTTCAAATCCCACTAGTTCCGTGGTTTGCTAATTTCATACTGGCTGACCTTCGTGCATTTCAGAATTGTGAAATTTTAATATTTTTTTTTTTTTCAGTTTAGGTTAAGTTAACGTTCTATATTACCTTAGGCAAAACAACCACAGGGGAAGTTGAATGATAGCTCTAGGCCTTTCGTGTTGCAAACAACTCCGGAGCTTGCAGTGTTGCAGAAATGAGTAGAAAATCAAGGAGATTCGTTCAGGAGAACGTTTTTGCTCGGATGAGCAAAAACGTTCCCTCAACGAATAAGCTTATACTTCCTACTCATTTCTGCAACACTGCAAGCTCCTGTGTTGATTGCAACACGAAAGACCTAGAGCTATCATTCAACCCCTCCTGTGGTTGTTTTGCATCTTATCAATTGTTCGCGATTATTACGTATTAATCTATATTTAAGCAAAATAATTACCCGATAATGAAATAAAAAGTAGCCTATGTCTGGTATTTTCTCAGGAAGGTTACAAAAACTTGAAGGTCGGGCCGTAGAAGGAGTTCACAACGAAGTCTGCAACTCTCCCACCTCAAGATGTACAAGTGTCAGCAATCATTATAACCTGTCGAGGACGTGTCTTGTTTATCCTATCATCGTCAGCGATCAGCCTTAAGAACGTTCAACTACACGTAGTGGAATCTACGATAATGTCAGCTACCATGACAGCTATCATGACAGCTACCATGTCAGCTACCATGACAGTTACCATGACAGCTACCATGTCAGATACTATGTCAGCTACTATGTCAGCTATCATGTCAGCTATCATGTCAACTACCATGTCAGCTACCATGTCAGCTACCATGACAGCTACTATGTCAGCTACCATGACAGCTACCATGACAGCTACCACCATGGGTATGACCAGAGGGCCGCCGCTCCTCTACGGTGTATTCCTACGATATACTTTTGATGAAGTTACGATTTTTTTTTATTTGCGCCCGGCCTTGGTCCAGGCTCGTCTGGTGCTTGCCTGGTCAACTAAGCTGTTGATCCCCGGACAGATCAACATTACCATGACTAGCCGTCCATCCAGCACATTATATGACTTTGCTCTGAATGTAAATGGAGTGCTAAACCTGTCGGGGTTAAACAGCGTCTTGGGAATGGGCAATCAGGTGTAATCTGAGCAAGGAGAGAAGTAGCTGCCATTCCTTGAATCAAGAACCCTTCGTCAGTAACAAGTTATAACTCCTGCGTAAAAGGTCTCCTGAATGTCATTCATTAAATGTATTTCTGACCAACGTCAAAATGAGCTTATTAAACTCTGGAAAATGTCCATGGAATTTATTCTTTGCTGTTGCAGGCTCGATCCTCTGTTTGTCAAGTGCAAAGCTTGCGCAAGACTCATTCATTTAGGAAAGACAGAATGAAGTTATCATTCTCCCTCACAGTTACTCATTTTTCTCCCTCACAGTTACTCATCATTCTCCCTCACAGTTACTCATCATTCTCCCTCACAGTTACTCATTTTTCTCCCTCACAGTTACTCATCATTCTCCCTCACAGTTACTCATCATTCTCCCTCACAGTTACTCATCATTCTCCCTCACAGTTACTCATCATTCTCCCTCATAGTTACTCATCATTCTCCCTCACAGTTACTCATCATTCTCCCTCATAGTTACTCATCATTCTCCCTCACAGTTACTCATCATTCTCCCTCACAGTTACTCATCATTCTCCCTCACAGTTACTCATCATTCTCCCTCATAGTTACTCATCATTCTCCCTCACAGTTACTCATCATTCTCCCTCATAGTTACTCATCATTTCCCTCACAGTTACTCATCATTCTCCCTCATAGTTACTCATCATTCTCCCTCACAGTTACTCATCATTCTCCCTCATAGTTACTCATCATTCTCCCTCACAGTTACTCATCATTCTCCCTCATAGTTACTCATCATTCTCCCTCACAGTTACTCATCATTCTCCCTCATAGTTACTCATCATTCTCCCTCACAGTTACTCATCATTCTCCCTCATAGTTACTCATCATTCTCCTCACAGTTACTCATCATTCTCCCTCATAGTTACTCATCATTCTCCCTCACAGTTACTCATCATTCTCCCTCATAGTTACTCATCATTCTCCCTCACAGTTACTCATCATTCTCCCTCATAGTTACTCATCATTCTCCTCACAGTTACTCATCATTCTCCCTCATAGTTACTCATCATTCTCCCTCACAGTTACTCATCATTCTCCCTCATAGTTACTCATCATTCTCCCTCATAGTTACTCATCATTCTCCCTCATAGTTACTCATCATTCTCCCTCATAGTTACTCATCATTCTCCCTCACAGTTACTCATCATTCTCCCTCATAGTTACTCATCATTCTCCCTCACAGTTACTCATCATTCTCCCTCATAGTTACTCATCATTCTCCCTCACAGTTACTCATCATTCTCCCTCATAGTTACTCATCATTCTCCCTCACAGTTACTCATCATTCTCCCTCACAGTTACTCATCATTCTCCCTCACAGTTACTCATCATTCTCCCTCACAGTTACTCATCATTCTCTCTCACAGTTACTCATCATTCTGCCCCTGGATCAGACTCGTGAAACTTCTCATTCATGAAAAATTGGAAGAAACCAAATCTTGGCCGTTCAAGTTTCTTTGGAGTAACTTGACCCCACTACTTACCTGGAGAGTGTTCGGCGGCCCCGTCCCAGATCAGGCCTCCAGGTGGACGACATGATCAACCAGGCTGTTGGTGACAGTCGCGCAAAAATCCAAGAGCGCGGTTGATCGGAAAGTGACTTGAGAAACTTGTCCAGGGGTATGTTGGTAATCTGCCTTACGTGTGATGGGAGGACAGTTAAAAGTCTTGGACCCTTCTTAAGCACTGTACCCCTACTTTTCATTTTGAGTAGTTTGCACCGCCTGCCAATCCTCTTACGTTCATAGGGAATAATGTGTGAGCAAATTTGGGACCAGTCCTGGAATTTTCCAGGTGTAGATTATAATGTACCTCTCTCGCATACGTTCCAAGTAGCACAGGTTGAAGGACTTCAAACGTTCACAGTAATTTAGGTGCAAAGTACCTACAATAAAAAGAATGGGTGCATCGAGTACACTCGATGAGTGTCAGAGGTCCCCGACTCTTCAACGCCCTCCCTCCGTGCATACGGGACATTATCAAGAAACCTCTGACGGTCTTCACGAGGGACAAGTTCCTCAAATTAGTTTCCGACCAGCCGGGCTGTGGTTTGTCCTCTGCACCGCGTGCAACACACGACCTATCTGATTCTCAAGCCATCGACATGTTGACTCAAAACAGTCATCACAATCATCACAGTCAACCATTTCAACAATATAACCTGGTCGACCAACAGGTTGATTTGACTGAGAAAGGTTGAGTGATTTTTTTTTTTTTAGCTAAAACACATGTAAATGTAAATAACTCATTTTACCTTATTCCTAGTATATCTCCTTTATAGTATAATAATAAGATATTATCTCCTTCATAGTATAATAATAAGATATTATCTCCATAGTATAATAATAAGGTATTACAAGGACCCCAACGGAAATAAGTCACTTTGTCTGACCTTTTTGTGTTATCCTAGGTTCTCTACACATATGCTATGTATGATAATCTATGTAACTGTATTTGTGTATACCTGAATAAACTTACTAGGTTTTGAGGTTGGTATTGTATACATGAATGTCTGATAGCAACGAGGACGGTACCTAGCCTCTGTTATCACCAAATGGATTCAGCCTTCATTTGAACATTATTTACTGAGGAGTCAGGCTGGTTGTAGCAGTGTTGTGTCTTTCTGATGGGAAATGGTCGTACAGGTATTACAGGATCTCTGCCTGGATGCCTGTGTGCCTGGGTGCCTGGGGGTCAAGAATTGTCACACCATCACAAAATATACGATATTCTCTCCAGCTAAATGTTCCATCAGTGGAAGATCTTAGTCACTTTTTACATGGTTCATCAATGGCACACAGCTCCTTGGTGCTCTTGAGATTATCGTTGTATTTCTTCGGGGCAATATCATGTAGGAGAACTCCACCCACTGGTGAGGTTTGAACCCTGTCTGAAAGATAACTCTAGTTCACTGTCTCCACGACTTTTATTTTAAGGAACGTATCAAGGCTCTTTCTGATAACTATTACTGGATCCTGATTCTGGAAATGTTCAAGGTGAATAACAATTTTCATCAGATAAGCCCAGCACATTGACACCAGCACCTGCCTCAGTCTGTTCACTCATAGTGTTGGCACCACATTGACACCAGCACCTGCCTCAATCTGTTCACTCGTAGTGTTGGCAGCACATTGAGACCAGCACCTGCCTCAGTCTGTTCACTCGTAGTGTTGGCAGCACATTGACACCAGCACCTGCCTCAGTCTATTCACTCGTAGTGTTGGCAGCACATTGACACCAGCACCTGCCTCAGTCTGTTCACTCAAGTGTTGGCACCACATTGACACCAGCACCTGCCTCAGTCTGTTCACTCGTAGTGTTGGCACCACATTGACACCAGCACCTGCCTCAGTCTGTTCACTCGTAGTGTTGGCACCACATTGACACCAGCACCTGCCTCAGTCTGTTCACTCGTAGTGTTGGCAGCACATTGAGACCAGCACCTGCCTCAGTCTGTTCACTCGTAGTGTTGACAATATTGTCCAGTTCGCATTCCATCCATACACAGATCATAAAGAAGAAAAATACATACGAGTTACATTAAGCTGTTTCGTATACAGGATAATTCCTGCATGTCTGGATTTGCATTTCACTGACACACAAAGAAACTGCAGTGGTTAATAACGTGATTTAAAATCATTATCAATTGGGTTCTCTTATAGTCGGCCCTAATTCCTTGACCGAAAATGAGAAAAACACGGCTTTCCGTTTTATATTCATTTTCAGTTTAGCAACGAAGTTCAACGAGAAGAAACAAAATAAAATCCTTTACAGAAGACTGAACATGATATCGGATCCTCTATGAAAACAGAACATATTCTGGTAGTTTAAGGTTCTTGTGAAGTGTGTTAGAAAGGCACTTCAACAGGATCTAGTGTAAAATCCAATGGAGAATCCGATCTAGTCCATAAGAGACGCCTGAGGTTAATCTGAGGTCACCCTGAGCTCAAGCTGGCACCCTGCCTGGATCTGGGGGCTCCTGCGTTAAGCTATACCATTTCGACCAAAATAGGAAACCAGCTCGTAGAACAAGGTGAGGAGGAGGAGGGAGGAGGAGGGGGGAGGAGGGGGGAGGAGGAGGAGGAGGAGGAGGAGGTATGTGGGTGATGAATTCAAACATGGAGGGGTTTTGTGGCGAGCACAGTCACCCACCTCCCACCTCATGACGGACCCAAAGTCACAGTGGACCACCATAGTGAATAGTGAACCACCGTATCCCATGGTGAACTACCGTGGTCCATGGTGGTTCGGAGTTGACCATCATAGTCACGATAGCGTCAGCTCCTTGACACGACCTTTAGCAACCGAGGAAGCGAGGGAAAATGTGTGAGAAATGAGAAAAGCATCAATCAAGACATAATGGAAGTTAAGGAAGATATAAATTGTGATAAGACAGCCGAAAGAGAAAGGAAGAGACGAAGAAGACAGAAAGATTAGTTCAGATGAGAGACTCAGCAAAGGCGTTCATTAAGATGCAAGTTGTTGTTGTTGTTTTCCCTCTCCGTGTAGCTGCCGGATGACCTTGCTTGTTCTAGAATGTTTCGCCCACTTCCCAGGTGAACACCTCGCCCAGCCCTGGCGCACGCAACTCTCCTTGCGCACATTCTTTCTCCCTGTACCCCGCTGGTTGCCTGCGACACGCGCCAAGCATGGAACACCAGCATCTGGTGTTCCCAACTTATGTTAATCTCGCTGATGAGAGAAGCTGTGGCTTCTCTCAGAGGAATGACTCGAAAGACTTGGTAATAGGCATCACATTATCTTTAAATTCAAGTGAAAAGTACTAAACCCGCAAAGAAAATGGGAAGAATCTAGCGGCCCTTCGCCAGAAATAAAACATTCCCATGAGTTTTATCGGGTAGTCGAAGTACCTACATAGTGAGGTAGTGAGAGGCAGTACCGAGGACAGCTGATGAAGCAACATTGTGTTGGCGTCCACGGGCGAGGGATCACACCTTGCATGTATCACCACACTGGCACCTTCCTCCTGGATCAAGGGCGGCCACCCACCTACAATTATCTACGCTTCCTTGATAATGATATCTTCATAAATTCATTTTCCCCAGTAACTCCAGCTGTCCTGGAAGGAAGCCTTCGACGCTCCTGTACCTTCTTAACCCATAGTGGAACCAAAATTGGTCTGGTGATAGAGACAATATGTGGAAAAACATACTTATTTACAGTTCAGAATATTTATTAATGTCCTGAATTGCACGTAAGTGTTTTTTCAACACCATAGTGGAATGTTTGACAATATTCTCAGTGCGTTATTGATGTTTCTCAGCTCAGACTGATAGACTTCATTACCTGATCTGCAAAACCTCCAAGCACACTTGGATACCTCCCAGCACACCTGGATACCTCCAGCACACTTGGATACCTCCGCAGCACACTTGGATACCTCCGCAGCACACTTGGATACCTCCAGCACACTTGGATACCTCCGCAGCACACTTGGATACCTCCGCAGCACACTTGGATACCTCCAGCACACCGGGTACCTCCGCAGCACACTTTGGATACCTCCCGCAGCACATTTGGATACCTCGAAGCACACTTGGATACCTCCCAGCACACCTGGATACCTCCGAGACACTTGGATACCTCCCAGCACACTTGGATACCTCCGCACACCCTTTGGGTACCTCCGCAGCACCTTGGATACCTCCGCAGCACACTTGGACCTCCCCAGCACACTTGGATACCTCCGCAGCACACCTGGATACCTCCCAGCACACTTGGATACCTCCGCAGCCATTTGGATACCTCAAACACATGGATACCTCCCAGCACACCTGGATACCTCCGCAGCACCTTGGATACCTCCGCAGCACATTTGGATACCTCCGCAGCACACCTGGATACCTCCGCAGCACACTTGGATACCTCCGCAGCACATGGATACCTCCAGCACACTTGGATACCTCCGCAGCACACTTGGATACCTCCCAGCACACTTGGATACCTCCCCAGCACACTTGGATACCTCCGCAGCACCTTGGATACCTCCGCAGCACACTTGGATACCTCCGCAGCACACCTGGATACCTCCCCAGCACACTTGGATCCTCCGCAGCACACTTGGATACCTCCCAGCACACTTGGATACCTCCGTTTTGGGCCCGGGTACCTCCGCAGCACACTTGGATACCTACGCAGCACCTTGGATACCTCCGCAGCACACTTGGATACCTCCGAAGCACACTTGGATACCTCCGCAGCACACTTGGATACCTCCGAAGCACACTGGATACCTCCCAGCACACCTGGATACCTCCAAGCACACTTGGATACCTCCACACACTTGGATACCTCCGCAGCACACCTGGATACCTCCCAGCACACTTGGATACCTCCGCAGCACATTTGGATACCTCCGCAGCACACCTGGATACCTCCGCAGCACACTTGGATACCTCCGCAGCACACTTGGATACCTCCGCAGCACACTTGGATACCTACGCAGCACACTTGGATACCTCCGCAGCACACTTGGATACCTCCGAAGCACACTTGGATACCTCCAACACACCTGGATACCTCCCCACCACTTGGATTTCCTCCACCAGCACACTTGGATACCTCCGCAGCACACTTGGATACCTCCGCACACACTTGGATACCTCCGCAGCACACTGGATACCTCCGCAGCACACTTGGATACCTCCGCAGCACACCTGGATACCTCCGCAGCACATGGATACCTCCAAAGCACATTTGGATACCTCCGAAGCCACTTGATACCTCCACCAGCCCCCCGGGATACCTCCCAGCACACTTGGATACCTCCGCCACACCTGGATACCTCCGCAGCACACCTGGATACCCCGCACAGCACACCTGGATACCTCCGCACACACCTGGATACCTCCGCAGCACACCTGGATACCTCCGCAGCACACTTGGATACCTCCGCAGCACACTTGGATACCTCCCAGCACATTTGGGATACCTCCGCAGCACACTGCGGAGGTATCAAATGCAGATGTCTCGGAAATCATCGATGGCGGGGTGAAACGTTCGTCGTCGGAAAAAACGTCTGCTGGACGTCAGTCTTCCTCACTAACGACCCACTCGGTGACTGCACAATTGCTGGTGTCTTGCAGTTCAGTGGTGTAGAGTTCGACTTAACCAACAAAGACCCGGGATCAAGTACTGAGTGAGCTGAGGTACGTATATGCACAAGTTTCTCCACACCTGATACTTAGGTTCACCTACCAAGGGTTTAATCGGCTGTTGTGGGCCACATGCTAGAAGACACGAGTGGAAATTAGCCACATTACTTTGTTGGGATATTCTAGATAGAACTCTCCTAAGTTAGATGAAGTTAATGATTATGTCTTCATTCGTTACTATTTGAAAAATACGGAAAGATGTTTTGAAATTTTGAAGAGTGTATTGGCCTGGTTGATCACTTGGCAAGATAGGCTACCTGAAGGATGCGCCCATTCCCAGACCACGTCTCCTGATGGATCGGGGTCTGATCAACCAGACTGTTAATGCTGGTCGCATGCACTCCAACGTGGAACCACAGCCCAGCTGGTTAGGAAATGACTCACGAAATCGTAATGACACGATTGCAAACAAACCATACCAGGGCGGGGGATAGAACCCGCGATCAGAGAGTCATAAAACTCCAGACCGACGCGCTAGCCACGGGCCAGCTGGCTATAAAAAAGACGTCCATGGAAGGTTGCATAGGCACCACGGAACACGTGACCACAAATGCAAGTCTGAAAAAATTTGATTGTGGTCACAGTGGCCTCAAACCCTTTCCCAATGGTGTATAAATATCCTAATTGGACTCTTTGGTCGGGGTTCTATTCCCGCCCTTTGGTTGGTTTGATTAAAAATGATTTAAGAAACTTGTCCAGTTCGTTTCGAAGACAGACAGGGTTTGTAGGTAATTCCCCACGGGGGAGGGTGTTAGTGGGGGGCCCCTGATTTATCGAGTTCTCTCTTAGTGTATTCTCGCGCACCTGTTGTTTAGCCTTTATATCCTTTAATGACCAGTTGACCAGGCAAGCTCGTCTGGTGCTTGCCTAAGGCCGCGCCTCCAAAATTATCCACCTGGTTGATCTGACACCTGGTGAAGATACTTGTCTAGTTTCCTCTTTTAAAGGGTTCACATTGTTCCCCCCGTGCATCTGAATTTTTGGAAGATGCTGAATAGTCACCCGGGGGTTGATACAGTGCTCCCGTATTGTTCCCACCGCACCCCTGCTTCTCACGGGGGTTTTTTTACACTTCCTCCCTATCTCTCACTCCAGTATTTTTATGGCAGTGTGCAGATTTGAGACCAGGCCCTCAGTACTTTCCAGGTATATATTATCATTATCTCCCCCCCGTGAGTTCGTATTTAAGACGATCTCTGTTTTGTTTTTATTTTCCCAGCCTGAGTGGGGCCGTCAACACTGAAAATAAGAAACAAGGTTGTATAACTAAAGAAGTCTGCAAAAGCAAGATCAAAATAACAGGTTTTTAGCGTCTGCCCCCAAGACAAATATACCCCCACCACAAACACCCTCCACGTTCTGTGCAGTTCTAGATAAAAAAAAAATTTTAGGGGTAAAATACATGACTAGCAGAAGCTGGTCCCCCCAGTTCTTTATGATAATATTATTTAAGTGATTTAATATCCTTTCAGAGGGGAAACGATCAAACATGTACATATATGTACTTTGTCTAGATTTAAAGTTTTCGGGGTTTTTTTAAACACGCGAATGCAACTTCATATTTTTTCCATCTTTTTACCTTGGAAAAATCAGTACATTTACGTAAAAAAAACATTCCTGAACCTATCAATTTTAAAATGTACTTTCCGGGGCTGGAGAGTCTTCCCGCCCGTGTTATCATGTTCGGGAGCTGGATGGTCGTACCAACCTTCCCACCCCGTGTTATCATCGCCCTGGGGGTGGATACCGTCCAGTCCCAAACCTTTCCCCAGCCCTGTTTCATTTTCTATACCGTGACAATTCCCCCCCGGTTTTGTCCGGGGCGGATACCGTGTCCAAACCCTTTCCCCCGCCTGTTACATGTCTGGGGGCCCCATACCAACCCCTTTAAAATGGCGACAAAAACTGCCTTCATTTTTAAACCTTGAAAGAGGTTTTTGGGGGGAAAACGGGGGGGCCCCGGTACTTGGGGGGCCCCAAAAATGGGTTTGGCGTCCCCACCACAAAAACCTTCAAAGTGTTCCTTAAAAAAAAAAGGGTTCACACGGGCCCCCGGTTTTTTTTTTTTTTTTTGGTAAAAATTTAATTTTTTTGGGCTAAAAATTTGTTGGTTTTTTTAACTTTTTTTTCCTTTTTTTCTGGCAACCCTCCAAATGAAAATTAATACCGTGACTGCAAAAACCGTGCTGCCAATACCGGCTGAAACAATATATCAACAATACCGTGACTGCAACAATACCACTGCACAATCCGTGACTCAACAATACCGTGACTGCAAAAACCGTACTGCAACAATACCGACTCAACAATCCCGTGACTCAAAAACCCGTGACTAAAATCCCGTGACTGCCAAACCGTGACTGCAACAATCCCGTGACGAACAAGTCAAAACTAATATTTAAACTGAAAACAAATATATGTATTTTTTCTTGTCTTGAATCAGGGTTGAAACCTAATTTCTATTTCTAAAATGAATGATAGTTGTGACATCCATGAGGCCTGGTCACAGAGGGGGCCGGGGGGTTCCCCCCCGAAACCCTTCCAGGTATACAACATCCCTCTCAATGGATTTTTTCCCCCATGGACAGTACCAGGGTCCTTTTTCCCCGGGCCGACCCCCGACCCGGCCTTTTTCTGATGGCCTGATAAATCGGGGGTTTTTGGGCCCCCAACGACGTAGGCTGATGGGGCTAATAGAGGAATCACCATGCCTCTTGAAGAAAAGGGGCCTCTTGCTTATTTCCCTTGTTTGACGGTAAGGGTTTTAAAATTTTTAAAACCCCGGCCCCCTTTCACTTATTGAGTTATTTTTGGGGGCTAATTGTCCTCTGTTTTTAAATTTGGGGATTTTACCGTTGCCCCTTTTTCCAAAAATAGGCTTGTTCATTCGAATGGGAGGTGATAAATATGGAGACAGCTGTAGAAGAGGTAAAGATGATGTATCAGTCTTAAATTTAAAATATTTTGAGGTGATCAGTCCCTGAAGTCTTGGCTTCACATCTTGGAATGGAATTGAAGCATTTAATGGACCCAAAAAAGGGGGTGGGGGAAAAAAAAGATGACGTCACAGGAGTCGGGGGGGGGGGGGAACGGCTATTAAAATTTTTAAGTAAGAATATAAGAACTGAGGAGGATTACATCTTCAAGTTGATGGAGTGATAAAATCATCTTTACCCCCCTCTGCTGCTTCTGTCTCGTTAAAACCTCTGGGGTGGAATCTACCCGGCGAAACTTTATGAAAATAAGATACTGAACTGTTGGTCTTTTTACTTCTTGTTTTGGTTCTCGTCAGCATTCCTGACTCTTAGCATCTTAAACTCACTTTGAACGAGTCTTACTTTAGATTCGAACTTCCCCTGTCGCCACTCTTTTTTTTTTTATTATTGTTAAATGTATTTTTTTTGGTTTATTTCAGTAACCCCAATCTGTCAGAAAAAAAATTGTCAAGAAGATGAGGCTAAGTGGTGGGCTGGGAACGTGGTGAGGCTGGGAACGGGTTGGCTGGGAACGTGGTGGGGTGGGAACGTGGTGAGGCGGGAACGGGGTGGGCTGGGAACGGGGGGGCGGGGGCGTGGTGAGGGGGAACGTGGTGGGGCTGGGAACGGGTGAGGCTGGGAACGGGTGGGCTGGGAACGTGGTGGGCGGGGAAAAGTGGTGAGGCTGGGAAGTGGTGAGGCTGGGAACGTGGTGAGGCTGGGAACGTGGTGAGGCGGGAAACGTTGTGAGGCTGGGCGTGTGAGGCTGGGAACGTGGTGGGGGGAAAAGTGGTGAGGCTGGGGCGTGGTGAGGCTGGGAACGGGGTGAGGCTGGGAGCGTGGTGAGGCTGGGAACGTGGTGAGGCTGGGAACGTGGTGAGGCTGGGAACGTGGTAGGCTGGGAACGTTGTGGGCTAACGTGGTGAGGCTGGGGCGTGGTGGGGCTGGGAACGTGGTGAGGCTGGGAACGTGGTGAGGCTGGGAACGGGGAGGCGGGGGAAATGGTGAGGCTGGGAACGGGGGGCTGGGAACGTGGTGAGGCGGGAACGTGGTGAGGCTGGGAAGTGGTGAGGCTGGGAACGTTGGGGGCTGGGAACGTGGGGGGCTGGGAACGTGGTGAGGCTGGGAACGTGGTGGGCTGGGAGCGTGGTGAGGCTGGGAACGTGGTGGGGCGGGGGGCGTGGTGAGGCGGGAACGTGGTGGGCGGGGCGGGGGGGCTGGGAACGTGGTGAGGCTGGGAACGTTGTGAGGCTGGGAACGTGGTGAGGCTGGGAGCGGGTGGGGCTGGGAACGGGTGAGGCTGGGCGGGTGAGGCTGGGCGTGGGGGGGGGGGGAACGTGGTGAGGCTGGGAACGTGGTGAGGCGGGGGAAAGTGGTGGGGGTAAGGAGAAGTTTCAAAAACCTTGGGCCGGAGGGTCAAAAACCAGTCTTCAGCTGTGGGAGCATCGCTGTAGGTGACTGTTATCCAAACAGGGACAACTGGAAGGCTTTTTGAGGGGGTCAGGGGGCAAGACTCGTCTTTGTTGGGGATGAAAAAGGGTTTCCCCCTTTATCTGAACAACTCCCCCCACACTGTACAAAAAAAGCGGGTTACTTCCTGCTATATAAGGGGAATTACTAACCCCTCTTTGTCTTATTTTGGAAATTATGTTTTCCCCAAACATAAAAAAAAAATTTAAATAAATAAATAAAGCGAAATTTAGAAATTTTCCAATTTTCCCACAGTGGTATGAAATTTTTTTATTGTATGACCAAAAACAACATACAAATGTGCTCGACTATGGTTTAAGAACTGGGGAACAGATCTATCGGATCACATGGCTGTAATTTTCCTGGACTGCATGCAACTATACAAATAGCCTGACGGATCAGGCCAGCAACAAGGAGGCTTAGTTTCATCCAGGAGGAAGTGAGGATGCCCCCGGGGAACCATGAATAAGCAGTCAACATATCCGAAAACCAAACATCCTATGGTATAGAAATAACGCGAATATTTTCGCTCTAACTAGTGTATGAAAACAACCCCATGAAATTTTTTGGGAGCGAAAAAAAGAGTCGTCAACAAGGGCGACCATGGTGTGATAGCACAGAAATGGTGCTAAAGGAATAACGGGAAAAAAAGGGTAGATTGATAATTTAACTTCTAAACAAATAGACCCCAGGAAGTGGAAAAAAAAAGTTAAATCGGGGGCTGCCACAGTGAAAAGTTCTGTTCCTCCAGGCACAATACTCTTCTCTTTTCTGTTTCTTATTCTTTTATCCTTACAGAAACAACATAACCACATCACTGTAACAACTCTGGCTGATAACATCAGAATCCCTATGAGTGACGTTCGTCGAAAGCAGTAAATCTTCAAGCGAATATAAATCAAAGTCTTCCAGTTGGTTTAGACAACATTATGACGTTTCCGGGACGAATCATTGAAGGGGATTATGGGTTCTCTAAACCATTCAGTGAGCAAAGTCCATTCCCCAGGCTTGGGGGTGATGATGTCAGATCTCACATGGAAGGATCACGACAGTGTCGCTATAGCGCCCCAAAAAAGTCAGGCTGGATTACTAGAACTTTCAAGACAAGAAATGCAGAGCCAGTGATGTTCTGGAGTCACTTGCTCTCCCAGGCTAATACTCTTGTATCAACCACCACCATCAAGGCAAGCGCCATTGTTGAGCAAAAAAAAGAGAGAGAATTTCCTGTCTGCATACATTAAATATACAAACTACTAGGAACATTGATCCCTTGTTTCCTTGGGGAATACAGTTGAAGAAAAATTCATAAACCCCTTGATTATACCTATGATGAGTTCGGAAGTTTTTCACCCCCCCCGGCCGGGACCAGGCTAGTCTGGTGCTTGCCTTTCCGGCTTTGGGGCCCTGGGGCCCCCCTGACCCACACCCCCTTATAATTTACACTCTGAAAACCCGGGGAGGGACTGGCCCAAACCGGGGCCCCAAATCACTACATATGAAAACATGAGACTTGGCAGAAGGTGCAGAGTAAATAAAAGAAACCTGATTTTAAGGCCCCCGATTTTTTCAGTGTTCTTTACAAAGGGGACAACAAACCCCCGGCTGTCTTCAAAAGGGCCGAAAGAGCCCAGATCAGTTCCTCAAACCTGGGGGTGGTTGCCTTGGTCCGCGTGCGACCAGCAGTAAAACCGACAAATCTGCCCCTACATCCACCAGGAAGCCTTTTGGGGCCCGGGCGGGGCTGACACCAGGAAACTCCTCCTATCCACGATATCCTGATGCTGCTGCTATGTGTACTTTGCACTCCCCCACGCGATTTTCCTGAAGACCCCGATTATTTTTTCGATATAAAAAGTTAATGGGGAAGAAAGAGGCGCAACCCCCTGGCTCACAAAAAAAAATCCAGAAAAAAAATTTGTTTAAATTTTTTTTATAAGCATTCAGGGAATCTTACTATATAAACAACTGTTATGGCTTTTTTGTGGGGAAAAAATGCCAGTTACAGTTCACACCAGAGAATCTATTTACGATTAACCATGAGGAGATTAAGGTGATACAACGCTAACAATACACAGATACCCCGAAAAAATATTAAGTCCCCCCAAAATACCCCCAAGATACCCTGCAAGATCCCTGCAAGATACCCAGCAAGATCCCCGAAGATCCCGCAAGATCCCCCCCCAAAATACCCCCAAGATACCCCAAGACACCCGCAAGATCCCCCAAGATACCCAGCAAGCTACCCTGCAAGATACCCACAAGATACCCCCAAATACCTGCAAGACACCCCAAGATACCCTGCAAGATACCCAGCAATCCCCCGAAGATACCCAGCAAGATACCCGCAAGAACCCCCCCAAGATACCTGCAAGATACCCCGCAATATACCCCCTCCCACAAGATACCTGAAGATACCCACAAGATACCTCAAGATACCCCCAAGATACCCGCAAGATACCTCGCAAGATACCCAGCAAGAAACCCCCAAGAACCCTGCAAGATACCCAGCAAGATACCCTGCAAGATCCCGCAAGATACCCGCAAGACCCCCGCAAGATCTCTGCAAGATACCCTGCAAGCTACACCGCAAGATACCCGAAGACCCCCTAAGATCCCCGTGGTACCTCGCAAGATACCCGAAACACCGCAAGATACCCTGCAAGATACCCCAAGACCCCCCGTAAGGTACCTCGCAAGTTAACCCGCAAGACCCCCGCAAGATACCCCAAGATCCCCAAAAGATCCCCAAAAAAACCCCCAAAAAAACCCCGCAATATACCCCACAAGATCCTCCAAGACCCCCGCAAGACCCCCCCAAGATCCCCAAAAAAAAACCCCCAATACCCCCCACAAGATACCTCGCAAGCCCCAAGATACTCTGCAAGTTACCCTGCAAGATACCCCAAGACCCCCCGCAAGATACCTCAAAACCCCAAAAGATACCCCAAGATACCCTGCAAGATACCCGCAAGATACCCAGTAAGATAAAAGTTAACCCAAAAAGGCCCCCCGCAAGGTACCCCCAAAAACCCCCAAGGTCCCACAAGACCCCCGGTCGATCAAGACAAATAACCAGCAACGATGGTCCCATCAAGTACCATTAGATCAAAGGCATAATTCCGACCCACTGATGACTGAATATTGCCATACCTAGATCTTAACTTCGTTTGCAAAGAGACTTTATTAACGTAATGAAACCGAAAGGGAGACTTATACTGGAGCCAGTAGCAGCAGAATGGTGGCGGGATGAAATTTTAAGGTTTTTTACAAGGGGGGGGGCTCTTTGGGGCAGGGGTTGGCCATGGTGGGCCAGAGATTTGAAGGGGAAAAAAAGCCACTGTACCAGGATTTCATGGTGTGGCTGTTTAAAGGTACTACAGATATGCCCAGCCAGAATAGCTGTTAAGATGACGTGCCCTACTTGGAAGGTTATCATAATACCCAGCCAGGCGGCAACATAATAGATTCCCAGCAATAATTTACCCTGGAAGTTAATAATTTTGAGGGGGAAACGGGGTGACCGAGATTTTATTAATTCGGGGAACCTGGTGGTTACGTCCCAAATCATGTTCAAGATAAATGGTTCACAGAACCGACAATTAAAAAATAGAAATGTGAAAATTTGGACTTTATTGTGGAAAGTTTCGTCACATAGTGGTTTCATCACCCCAAAAAAGAAAATTTTTGAAGATCTGAAGGAGTTTGAGGTAATCCCCCTTGCCTGGAGTCGATGTGATCTGTCCATCAATCTTGAAAAGATTGATGGATATTTCAAACTCCTTCACCCCTTCTTTTTTTTGAATTGAGACATTATGAAATATGGGAACTTTTTGAAGTTTCCCCATATGTTATAAGTTTTCAGTTCTTAACTTTTCGTTTCAAAACCATTTATTACATTCTTTTTGTACGGGGCTGATGAAGCCACTGTGTGGGAAATTTTCCTTTAATCAATTGAACCTTACATAAATGTTTTTTTTTACATATTTTGGTGTCACTATACCATTTCAACCAAAAGATAGAACAGCAACCAGAGAAAAATAGCAACATCTTAGATATAATTGGACAAAGGCAGAGTAGTACTAGGGGGACCCTAGACTGTCCAAGACAACGATCTGTCTAAATGGTAAAGTTCTGCAGCATTTCTTTGGATCTTGTAGGGGAAAAAAAACATTACTTTTCTAGTTCGCTCCAGCCAAGGTCGCAGCTGTGTCCTCGGTTACCCATATAGTTACTGGTATCTTTTCAAGACTACCCAGAGTATGAACGCCAAATCTTAATCATACAGTAAATTTTTTTTGGGGGTTCTTAAGGAAAACAGACGAAAAATGAGAGATGAAAAAAAAAAAAAAAAAAGGTCGAGAGAAAGGAAAAAAACCCAAAAACAAAGGAAAATGAGACGACATGAAGACGGAATACACACACAAATCAATAAACAGGGCGAGAGGGAAAAACTCAGACAGTGAGGAGGTGACAAACAGGAATAGGAAGGAAAGACCACAAATATGGACACTCTAGACGACAAACAAGCCGTCATCCAGTCAGACCTGCCAGTGATCTATCTTACAAGTCTGGCCCTTGATCCGTTAACGAGAGCTGGTTCCTGTTTGATACGTATGCAACTGTTAACGGTCGATAATAGGTGTAAATAACGGCGAAGTGCTTTGTTTATCGACCCATTACTTGGGGACATCTGTACAGAGTGAGACAGAGATAGAATACTTGCTCCTGGTACAGATGTGGATGTATTTGCGGGGGATAGTCACTGGGATTCTGGTGTTGAAAGTAGAGAAGCGCACCGTTGTGAAGGTGTGGTGGAGGAAAATGGTGGTGGTTGTGAAGTGGGTGGTAGAAAAAGGAAGGGGGGGGTGATGCAAAAGGGGTGGTGATGTGGTAGGTGGGGTATGATGGGGTAGTAAAAAGGGGGGATGAGCTTGTGTTAAGTCAGGGGAGGACTCCGAGGACTCAAATTAATATGAAAGTCGCCAGGAAACCCAGGTTGAGTGCTAACTTTTTCCCCTTCCTTTACATCATCATTCTACCAACGCTCTTCTTCCCCCCCACCCACTTTCCTGTAACCACAAACTTCTCAAACCTAACACAACATTCTTAAACCTCCCCCCCACATCTTCGACCCCCTTGCCTACCTCTCCGCCCATCATTCAATAGTTGTTTATATCTTCCCTAACTGCCTCCCCTTTTAGTTTATAAACCTTCACCTCTCTCTTGCCTCTTCTATTATTATTATTATTTTTTTTTTTTTTTTTTTTTATTAACACACGGCCGATTCCCACCAAGGCAGGGTGGCCCCGGGGAAAAAGAAAAACTTTCATCATCATTCACTCCATCACTGTCTTGCCAGAAGGGTGCTTTACATACATTTAAAAAAAACTGCAACTTACACCCCCCCCTTCAGAGTCCCCATTTTCTTCCCATCTCCAGAACTAAAATCCCCTGCCGGGTTTTTGAACCCCCTTATAAATGTTACTTTGCTCACACCCCCCACGTCAAGTTTTAAAAAAACCTTGCCTCCATTCACTCCTATCAAATCCCCCTCCCCATGCTTGCTAAACCCCAACCCCTCCCAAAAATTCCCTTTTTCCCCCCCCCCCCAAACCCTTTTTCCAGGCCGACCCCTACCCCCCCCTTCCCTCCCCCTACAGATTTTTTTCACTCCCGAAGTCACCTGTCTCGTTCCATTTTCTCTACATGCCCCAAACCCCTCAACAACCCTCCTCAGCCTCGGGGCAACGTTTTTAACCCACACCCCCCTCCAAATTTTCCCAAAAACCCAATTCTCAATTTTATTCACACCACACATTGACCTCAGACATACATCTCCCCATGCCTCCAGCCTTCTCCTCAACCCCATTCATCACCCATGCTTCACACCCATATAAAGCGTTGGTATAACTTTTCCCCATACTTTCCCCCCTTTTCTTCCATGGACAAGGTTCTTTGTCTCCACAGACTAAATGCTCCACTCCCCTTTTTCCCCCCATCAATTCTATGATTCACCTCATCCTTCAAAAGACCCATCCCCCCGACATGTCCCCCAAATATCTGAATACATTCACCTCCTCCATATTTCCCCCCTAAAAACTGATACCCCAATTTTTTTGTCACCTATTCTTTTTGTTATCCTCATCACCTTACTCTTTCCTATTTTTTATTTTTCAATTTTTTTTCTTTAAAACCCCCCCAAATTCATCCCCAACCTCTGCAGCTTTCTTCAGAATCTCCCAAAAACAGTGTTTAGCAAAAGCAATGTGACAACTCCCATTTTATTTGCCCCTTTTCTTTTAGCCCAACACCCTTTTCCCAAAACCCCCCCCCTTCACCCCCTTCAACCCCATCTATAAATATATTGAACAACCACGGGACATCACACATCCTTGTCTAAGGCCCACTTTTACGGGGAAAAAGTCCCCCCTTTCCCTCCTACACACTCTAACCTGAGCCTCACTATCCTCATAAAAAAAAAACTTCACTGCTTTCAGTAACCCCTCCTATTCCATACACCCGCAACATCTGCCCATTGCCCCCTATCTACCCTATCCTTTTGCCTTTTCCAAACCATAAATGCCACAAAAACACTTTCCCCCTTTCCAAATACTGTTCACCTATATGTTTCACTGTAAACACTTGGTCTACCCCCCCCCCACCTTTCCTAAAGCCCCCCCTTTTCATCTGCTATCCTGCTTTCTGTTTTTCTCTTAATTCTTTCAATAATAATCACCATACCTTTACCAGGTACAATTCAACAGACTTATTCCCCATAATTTTTGCACCCCTTTTGTCCCCTTTGCCTTTTTTTCAAAGGAACAATACACCTTTCTGCCAACCCAGGTACCTTACCCTCTTTTCCTACATTTATTAAAAAAAAGGGGCCAACCACTCCAAAATTTTCCCCCCCCGCTTTTAACATTTCTATCTTTATCCCATCAATCCCAGCCGCCTTACCCCCTTTTTTTCTACCCACTGCCTCAGAACTTCCCCCCCACCCCAACTGGCTCTTCCACACTCCCCCCAAGATGTTATTCCCCCCCCCTACACACAAAAAAACAGCTTCCCTGTCTTCATCAACATTTAACAAATCCTCAAAATATTCCCCCCTCTTTGATACCTCTAACTCTCCCCTTTTAAAAACTCTCCCTCTCCTATTTTTAATTGTCAAATCCATTTGTTCTCTAAACTTTCAACTTATTAATCTCATTCCAAAACTTTTTTTTATTTTCAACAAAAAATTTCTATTTTAAATCTCCCCACTCTCATCTGCTCTCTTTTACATTGTTCACCACTCTTTTTTAAACCCCCTTTTTTCCATATACTCTTCCCTCCTTTTATCACTTCTACTTTATTATTATTATTATTATTATTATTATTATTATTATTATTATTCAAATAGCTAGTGCCCCTCGTTTAGGGTACTGTTC
>WNWK01022416.1:0-2500 GCA_009830355.1 Cherax destructor
GAGGTGTGTGTGTCTGTGTGAGAGGTGTGTGTGTGTCTGTGTGAGAGGTGTGTGTGTCTGTGTGAGAGGTGTGTGTGTTTGTTTGAGAGGTGTGTGTGTCTGTGTGAGAGGTGCGTGTGTCTGTGAGAGGTGTGTGTGTGAGAGAGGTGTGCGTGTGTCTTTGAGAAGTCGTCTGTCTGTGTGCAAGATGTGTTTGTGTGTGTGTGTGTGTGTGTGTGTTTGTGTGTGTGTGTGTGTGTTTGTATGTTTGGTCCAGTCATTACCTTCATTGACATTTCCAACAAACTCTCACTTGCTCTGACGCTCTTTAATGCTCTCTGACGCTCTTTAATGCTCTCTGATGCTCCTTGATGCTCTCTGATGCTCCTTGATGCTCTGATGCTCTTTTGTGCTCTAATACTCTCTGACGCGCTCTAACATCTTACAACCACACGCGACCACGCTCTTAACCACACACGACCACGCTCTTAACCACACACGACCACGCTCTTGACCACACACGACCACGCTCTTGACCACACACGACCCCACTCTTGACCACACACGACCCCACTCTTGACCACACACGACCACGATCTTAACGACCACACACGACCACGATCTTAACGACCACACACGACCACGCTCTTGACCACACACGACCCCACTCTTGACCACACACGACCACGATCTTAACGACCACACACGACCACGCTCTTGACCACACACGACCCCACTCTTGACCACACACGACCACGATCTTAACGACCACACACGACCACGATCTTAACGAAAACACACGACCACGCTCTTGACCACACACGACCCCACTCTTGACCACACACGACCCCACTCTTGACCACACACGACCCCACTCTTGACCACACACGACCACGATCTTAACGACCACACACGACCACGCTCTTGACCACACACGACCCCACTCTTGACCACACGCCCACTGACCCCACGACCCTCTGACCACACACGACCCCACTCTTGACCACACACGACCACGATCTTAACGACCACGCTCTTGACCACACACGACCCCACTCTTGACCACACACGACCACACTCTTAACGACTACACACTTACGACCACACACCACACTTAACGACCACACACTTAACGACCACACTTTTAACGACCACACTCTTAAGTCCACACACTCACCTGGTCATCATAGAGACTACAGGTGCCAGTCAGACCATCGACAGGTGTTGGCAGCCTATCACCCTGTGATTGACTTGTGCCCATCAGGATGTGGCCTGGCGCTCACTTTGTGTCATCTTCACCTTTCCTGACACTCACTGTCTCTCTCTGCAAGTTGTATTTTCCTCAGTCTTGACAGTTGGGGGGTCAGTCCCTCAGTCTTGACAGTTGGGGGGTCAGTCCCTCAGTCTTGACAGTTGGGGGGTCAGTCCCTCAGTCTTGACAGTTGGGGAGGTCAGTCCCTCAGTCTTGACAGTTGGGGGGTCAGTCCCTCAGTCTTGACAGTTAGGGGGTCAGTCCCTCAGTCTTGACAGTTGGGGAGGTCAGTCCAGCAGTCTTGACAGTTGGGGAGGTCAGTCCCTCAGTCTTGATAGTTGGGGAGGTCAGTCCCTCAGTCTTGACAGTTGGGGAGGTCAGTCCCTCAGTCTTGATAGTTGGGGGGTCAGTCCCTCAGTCTTGATAGTTGGGGGGTCAGTCCCTCAGTCTTGACAGTTGGGGGGTCAGTCCCTCAGCCTTGATAGTTGGTGGTCAGTCCATCAGTCTTGATACTTGGGAGGTCAGTCCCTCAGTCTTGATACTTGGGGGTCAGTCCATCAGTCTTGATACTTGGGGGTCAGTCCCTCAGTCTTGATAGTTGGTGGTCAGTCCTCAGTCTTGATATTGGGGGTCAGTCCATCAGTCTTGATAGTTGGTGGTCAGTCCCTCAGTCTTGATAGTTGGTGGTCAGTCTCTCAGTCTTGATAGTTGGTGGTCAGTCCCTCAGTCTTGATACTTGGGGGGTCAGTCCCTCAGTCTTGATAGTTGGTGGTCAGTCTCTCAGTCTTGATACTTGGGGGGTCAGTCCCTCAGTCTTGATACTTGGGGGGTCAGTCCCTCAGTCTTGATAGTTGGTGGTCAGTCCTCAGTCTTGATACTTGGTGGTCAGTTCCTCAGTCTTGATACTTGGTGGTCAGTCCTCAGTCTTGATACTTGGGGGTCAGTCTCAGTCTTGATACTTGGGGGGTCAGTCCCTCAGTCTTGATAGTTGGTGGTCAGTCCCTCAGTCTTGATACTTGGGGGGTCAGTCCCTCAGTCTTGATAGTTGGTGGTCAGTCTCTCAGTCTTGATACTTGGGGGGTCAGTCTCTCAGTCTTGATACTTGGGGGGTCAGTCCCTCAGTCTTGATAGTTGGTGGTCAGTCTCTCAGTCTTGATACTTGGGGGTCAGTCCCTCAGTCTTGATACTTGGGGGTCAGTCCCTCAGTCTTGATACTTGGGGGTCAGTCCCTCAGTCTTGATACTTGGGGGTCAGTCCCTCAGTCTTGAT
>WNWK01022416.1:7500-20000 GCA_009830355.1 Cherax destructor
TTGAACGTAAGATGTAGGGAAGGTGTTGAACGAAGATGTAGGGAAGGTGTTGAACGTAAGATGTAGGAAGGTGTTGAACGAGATGTTGGCAGGTGTTGAACGTAAGATGTAGGAAGGTGTTGAACGTAAGATGTAGGGAAGGTGTTGAACGTAAGATGTAGAAAAGGGTTGAACGTAAGATGTAGGAAGGTGTTGAACGTAAGATGTAGGAAGGTGTTGAACGTAAGATGAGGAAGGTGTTGAAGGTAAGATGTCGGAAGGTGTTGAACGTAAGATGTAGGAAGGTGTTGAACGTAAGATGTAGGGAAGGTGTTGAACGTAAGATGTAGGAAGGTGTTGAACGTAAGATGTAGGAAGGTGTTGAACGTAAGATGTAGGAAGGTGTTGAACGTAAGATGTAGGAAGGTTGAACGTAAGATGTAGGAAGGTTGAACTTAAGATGTAGGAAGGGTTGAACGTAACATGTAGGGAAGGTGTTGAACGTAACATGTAGGGAAGGTTGAATAACATGTGGAAGGTGTTGAACGTAACATGTAGGGAAGTGTTGAACGTAACATGAGGAAGGTTGAACGTAAGATGTAGGAAGGTGTTGAACGTAAATGTAGGAAGGTGTTGAACGTAACATGTAGGGAAGGTGTTGAACGTAAGATGTAGGGAAGGCGTTGAACGTAAGATGTATGGAAGGTGTTGAACGTAACATGTAGGGAAGGTGTTGAACGTAACATGTAGGGAAGGTGTTGAACGTAACATGTAGGGAAGGTGTTGAACGTAACATGTAGGGAAGGTGTTGAACGTAACATGTAGGGAAGGTGTTGAACGTAACATGTAGGGAAGGGGTTGAACGTAAGATGATGAATTTAAGGTGTTTTGAACGTAAGATTTTAGAAGCGTTGAACGTGGGAATTCTAGGATAATGTATTAAACGTAAGACTTTTGAGATGTTTTGAACCTAAGATTTTGAAGTAATCTTGAGGCTGAACGTAAGATAGAGAATGTTTTGAACGTAAGATAGAGAATGTTTTGAACGTTTTGGACGTAAGATTTTGATATTTTGAACGTAAGATAAAGAGAATGTTTTGAACGTGAGATACATAAAACGTTTTGAACGTGATATACAGAGAACGTTTTGAACGTAAGATACAGAGAATGTTTTGAACTTAAGATACAGAGAATGTTTTGAACGTGAGATACAGAGAATGTTTTGAACGTAAGATACAGAGAATGTTTTGAACGTAAGATACAGAGAATGTTTTGAACTTAAGATACAGAGAATGTTTTGAACGTGAGACACAGAGAATGTTTTGAACGTAAGATACAGAGAATGTTTTGAACGTAAGATAGAGAGAATGTTTTGAACGTAAGATACAGAGAATGTTTTGAACGTGAGATATTTCAATCGTAGGATTTTGTGAACGTGTTATTTATATATATATATATATATATATATATATATATATATATATATATATATATATATATATATATATATATATATATATATATATATATATATATAATAGCTAGATTAGAGGTTGACTTACCTATCCTGGGCACATCATATGGTCTGGGACCTGAACGCGCATGCCGCAGGAAGTTAGAGGCTATAGATGCGCCGACCTGCTGAAGTCCTGCGGTTACTGCGGCCTCCTGCTGCCCTTCCTGCGGTTCCTGCTGCGGTTCCTGTACGTTCACTTGGGTATCACTGCCCTCTTGCGCACCGCGCTTATCCCAAGCCCTGCGCCTCTCATGCTCCTCCTGCGGGTCGGCCGCGGGTTCATGCGGCGCTTGGAAGTGGGTATGCGGCATGCCCGCATTGCCGCGGCGGTAGAGCTGCGGGTATTGCTGCGGGTGGCGGTGGAGGGCGGTAGCGGCGCGCAGGAGCGCCAGGAGGGTGTAGCGCTGCGGCGGCAGCGGCGCTGCGCCGCTGCGCGAGGTCAGGCAGGGTTGAGAGACGCACGCCACGGCCGCAAGACATAAGAGGAGGCCGCCCGTGTGCATGGTACGTTGTGACGGACGACACTGCACTGAGCCTCTCCAACTCTACCCTTCCCCTCTCTCTTTACCCCCCTTCCCCACCTCAATTCCCCCTCCCCTACCCTCCAGATCACCCCCTCTCTCACCCCCTTACCTCATGCGCACAATCCTACCTGCGCTGCACACGCACACACACGTACACACACGCACACACACGCACACACACACATGCCTTCCCCCTCCTTTTCCTCCTCCCACCCCTCCCTCGTATAGACACACACACGCCGCCCACACCGCCCACACAGTGGGTCGCCGCCCACTCTCCCACCCTCCCCCTTTTCTTTAAACACCCCTCCCTTCTTCCCCTACAAATAAGACAATATCTTTCATGTATTTTGGTGATGGGGCTTGCTGCCACCCACGCCTACCCCTCCTCCCTTAACCCCTCCCCTATCATTCCTTCCCCCTTCAACGACCCCTTTTACCCTTCAACACCCTTCCTCTTCCTCTCTTTCACCACTCCTCCCCTCTCCTCCCTCCCCTCTCCTCCCTCCCCTGGTGCCGAATACTGAATGGAAAAGAGGGTGGAAATAATTCTCTTGCGTTTTTTTTCGACGTAGTTTGTTGTGTGGGTCGGAACATTGAGAGTCTGGCGTTCTTGAGATGCGTTTACGTTCCTTGGACGAGTGTTGTGCGTTCCCGAGACGTCTTTACGTTCCCTAGGCGACAGTTGGGACGTTCTTGCGATGTGTTTACGATGCTTGGACGTTCTTACTATTTGTTTACGTTCCTTAGACGATTGTTGGACGTTCTTGGTGGTTAGTCCGGACGTTCTTGATGAGTTTGTTCCTGGCGTTCTTGTGTGTTACGATTTGGTGGTCAGTCCTCAGTCTTGATAGTTGGTGGTCAGTCCTCAGTCTTGATAGTTGGTGGTCAGTCCTCAGTCTTGATAGTTGGGGATCAGTCCTCAGTCTTGATAGTTGGGGATCAGTCTCTCAGTCTTGATAGTTGGTGGATCAGTCCTCAGTCTTGATAGTTGGTGGATCAGTCTCAGTCTTGATAGTTGGGGATCAGTCTCAGTCTTGATATTGGGGATCAGTCTCAGTCTTGATAGTTGGTTCAGTCCCTCAGTCTTCCTGGACAGCTCTCTTGGAGGTGTTGTGACGGAAGGTCTTGATAGGACAGGTCTCAGTCTTGATAGTTGGGAGTCAGTCCCTCAGTCTTGATAGTGGGGGATTTAGTCTCAGTCTTGATAGTTGGTGGATCTCCTCAGTCTTGATAGTTGGGATCAGGCTCTCAGTCTTGATAGTTGGGATCAGTCCCTCAGTCTTGATAGTTGGGGGATCAGTCTCTCAGTCTTGATAGTTGGGGAGATCAGTCCCTCAGTCTTGATAGTTGGGGGATAAGTCCCTCAGTCTTGATAGTTGGTCAGTCCCTCAGTCTTACCTACTAACTCACCTACTTAGGGAGGGTTAGTGACCCTAGGAAAGGGTTAGTGATACCAGGGAAGGGTTCGCGACCCTAAGGGAAGTTAGTGACCCTAGGGGAGGGGGTAATGAGGATAGGGCAGGGAGATTAAGTGAAAGATGGCAGCAGGTGACCCTAGACTGAGTCAGATTGACTCTACACTATCATAGTGAAACGTGGGTACCATTGACCTTAGACTTGTTGTAGTTACTTGTGCCTTTAATAATGATAAAAATAATAGTATAATTGTGTGTTGTAAACACCGAATATCTGTGTTTGTTTTAAACGTAATAAACATCTTTTTTAAACACTAAACCCCCGCGTGTCAGTAGACGATATTTTCCCTGTCTCCTGACAGAAAAAACACCATCAGCAAACACCAAACACAAAACCACTAGAGAGAATTTGGAGAAACATCGGCTGGTAAACACGTTTTTAAAACACCCAAAACCTGTTTTTTCTCTGAACAAACCTTGGGAGAAACGTGTTTGCGTGTGTGTTTCCCTTGAGTTTGTGAGCTTATGAGCTAAGTTAGTTTAAGTTGAAAGTTTTGTCAGTGCGAAGTTAGTTGTGTTTTATTTAAGTTGTGTTTAAGTGAGTTATGAAGGTAGGTGGATGGTGTTTGTGGGTGCTTGTGAGTACTGTGGGTGTTTGTGAGTACTGTGGGTGCTTGTGAGTACTGTGTGTGTTTGCGAGTACTGTGGGTGCTTGTGAGTACTTGGTGTGTTTGTGAGTACTGGGTGTGTGTGTGAGTACTGTGGGTGCTTGTGAGTACTGTGGGTGCTTGTGAGTACTGTGGGTGTTTGTGAGTACTGTGGGTGCTTGTGAGTACTGTGGGTGCTTGTGAGTACTGTGGGTGCTTGTGAGTACTGTGGGTGCTTGTGAGTACTGTGGGTGTTTGTGAGTACTGTGGGTGTTTGTGAGTACTGTGGGTGTTTGTGAGTACTGTGGGTGCTTGTGAGTACTGTGGGTGTTTGTGAGTACTAGTTTGTTTGTGAGTACTGTGTTGTTTGAGTACTGTGGGTGTTTGTGAGACTAGTGGTGTTGTAGTACTGTAGTGTGTTAGTGAGTGCTGGGGTGTGGAGTACTGTGGTGCTTGTGAGTACTGTGGGTGCTTGTGAGTACTGTGGGTGCTTGTGAGTACTGTGGTGCTTGTAGTACTGTGGTGCTTGTGAGTACTGTGTGTGTTTGTGAGTACCGTGGGTGTTTGTGAGTACTGTGTGTTTGTGAGTACTGTGGGTGCTTGTGTGTACTGTGGGTGCTTGTGAGTACTGGGTGTGTTTGTGAGTACTGTGGGTGCTTGTGAGTACTGTGGGTGCTTGTGAGTACTCTGTGTGTTTGTGAGTACTGTGGGTGTTTGTGAGTACTGTGGTCTGTGCAGTAACTGTGGTGTAACTGTTGCTTGAGTACTGTGACAGCAGCAGTAAAGCGTTAGTAACAGCTGCAGTAACAGCAGCAGTAACAGGCAGTTGTAACTGAGTAACAGCAGTAGTAACGAGTGTGAACAGCGCTGTAACGGTGCCGTACAGCAGTACTAAGGCAGTAGTAACATGCAGTAGTAACAGCGATGTTAGCAGCAGTACAGCGAGTAACAGCAGTTTGTAACAGCGTAGTAACAGCAGCAGTAACAGTAGCAGTAACGCAGCAGTAAGCAGTAGTAACAGCAGCAGTAACAGCGCAGTAACAGCAGTAGTAACAGCAGCATAACAGCAGCAGTAACACGATGTAAAGAGTAGTAGCAGTAACAGCAGCAGTAACAGCAGTAGTAACAGCAGCAGCAACAGCAGCAGTAACAGCAGTAGTAACAGCAGCAGTAACAGCAGCAGTAACAGCAGCAGTAACAGCAGCAGTAACAGCAGCAGTAACAGCAGCAGTAACAGCAGCAGCAACAGCAGCAGTAACAGCAGCAGTAACAGCAGCAGTAACAGCAGCAGTAACAGCAGCAGTAACAGCAGTAGTAACAGCAGCAGTAACAGCAGCAGTAACAGCAGCAGTAACAGCAGCAGTAACAGCAGCAGTAACAGCAGCAGTAACAGCAGTAGCTAACACAGCTAAGCAGTAACAGCAGAAACAGCAGATAACAGCAGCAGTAACAGCAGCAGTAACAGCAGTAGTAACAGCAGCAGTAACAGCAGTAGCAACAGCAGCAGTAACAGCAGTAGTAACAGCAGTAGCAGCAACACCCGCGTCACGCCTCGCTTCTAGTCCCTTGAGAAATGATTCTGAGCACGTGGGCGTGTGTGACTGTGTGGGTGTGGTATGGGCGTGTGACTGTGGGTGGAGTGGCGTTGGACTGTTGGAGTGCAGTGGCTGCACACTGGTAGGCAGTAGTGTTAGTATGGAGGGCGTATTGACTGTGTGGGAGTGTAGTGTGTGTTGTATGGCTTGTACGTGGGTGTGGAGTGGGCGTGTGTGACTGTGTGGGTGTGGTAGTGGGCGTGTGTGACTGTGTGTGTTGTGGTAGTGGGCGTGTGTGACTGTGTGGTGTGGTAGTGGGCGTGTGTGATGTGTGTGGTGTGTGAGTGTGGCGTGTGGTGTGGCGTGTGTGTGGTGTGTGGGTGTGGTAGTGTGTGTGGTGTGGTAGTGGGCGTGTGTGACTGTGTGGGTGTGGTAGTGGGCGTGTGTGACTGTGTGGGTGTGGTAGTGTGTGCAGTGGTGTGTGACTGTGTGGGTGTGGTAGTGGCGGGTGACTGTGTGGGTGTGGTAGTGGGCGTGTGTGTGTAGGGGTGTGTGTGGTGTGGTAGTGGGCGTGTGTGCTGTGTGGGTGTGGTAGTGGCTGTGTGACTGTGTGTGGTAGTGGGCGTGTGTGACTGGTGTGGGGTGTGGTAGTGGGCGTGTGTGACTTGTGTGTGTGGTAGTGGGCGTGTGTGACTGTGTGTGTGTGTGTAGTGGGCGTGTGTGATTTTGTGTGGTGTGGGTGGTAGTGGGGGTGGTAGTGGCGTGTGGACTGTGTGGGTGTGGTAGTGGGCGTGTGTGACTGTGTGGGTGTGGTAGTGGGCGTGTGTGACTGTGTGGGTGTGGTAGTGGGTGTAGGTGGTGGGCGTGTGTGACTGTGTGGGTGTGGTAGTGGGCGTGTGTGACTGTGTGGGTGTGGTAGTGGGCGTGTGTGACTGTGTGGGTGTGGTAGTGGGCGTGTGTGACTGTGTGGGTGTGGTAGTGGGCGTGTGTGACTGTGTGGGTGTGGTAGTGGGCGTGTGTGACTGTGTGGGTGTGGTAGTGGGCGTGTGTGACTGTGTGGGTGTGGTAGTGGGCGTGTGTGACTGTGTGGGTGTGGTAGTGGGCGTGTGTGACTGTGTGGGTGTGGTAGTGGGCGTGTGTGACTGTGTGGGTGTGGTAGTGGGCGTGTGTGACACTGATCTTAGTCTATAATATTATTGATCATAATCTGTGATCTTATTGATCTTAGTGTTAATTTGTGATCTTAGTCTCGTTTTCTACCTTTGTACTTTCTCCAGTAAAAACAATTCCTGCTTGAAGACAGTTTTACCTGCCCCTTGCATTGAGAGGGTGGGGGAGGCCTTTCGTGTCGCAGTCAACACGTTGTCAGGAGCTTGCAGTGTTGCAGAAATAAGTGAGAAGTCCAGGGAAGTACGAAGCGCCTTTGTTGGAGCGAAGACGCTTCGTCCGAACGTATTTCCCTGGACTTCCTGCTAATTTCTGCAACTCTGCAAACTCCTGATGTGTTGATTGCAACACGAAAGGCCTAAAGCTATCATTTAACTCTGCCCCTTCCCGTGGTTTTGCATCTTTTATCGCTTGTTCGCGATTATTGCTATATATATATATTTTATATATATATATATATATATATATATATATATATATATATATATATATATATATATATATATATATATATATATATATATATATATATATATATACATGGTAATGAGTATGTGATGGAGAGGGATAGGAGGCAGCAGTCCTTCCTCTGATCAAACCCGTCTATCTGACGTTCTTGAAACGTAAGTCTAAAGACGCAAGTCTCTCAGACGTAAGTCTGAAACCCTGTTATGTGTTTCGTAAACACAAGATTGCCAAGGTAGTTTAGGGGGCTGTGAAAATTTCCCCAGTGACTGTATATAACTTGTCCAGGACGGGATTGTGTGTGTGTTTAAAACATACACCTGGTCAGTATTTCTGTCAAATTGCAAACTGCTTCTCCGTGTTGTTAACTAGTGAAGGAGGGAGGAAGATACACCAATTAAAATACACAGGTTTCAAGTGTATTACACGAGGGTTGGTTAATGGGGTTTCAAGCCTATCTACTACACCAGGGTCATTAAGGCTGCATGTCACCTGTTCACCAGCAGTCAAGAATACTTTTAATACCTAAAATACTGATTAAACTATCAGTGTATATACACTGATATACACACCTCAGTGTATATGCACTGAGATATACACCTCAGTGTATATGCACTGAGATATACACCTCAGTGTATATGCACTGAGATATACACCTCAGTGTATATGCACTGAGATATACACCTCAGTGTATATGCACTGAGATATACACCTCAGTGTATATGCACTGAGATATACACCTCGTGTGTATGTTTTGACAGGTGTAAAGTAAGATTTCCTAAGAGCATCGTTTCGCCCTGTGTAGAGCTGTTTGAAGCCACGTTTTGGTCTCCTTACAGGATGACGCTAAGGTCTTGTTCTATCCTTAGTGAGCGAAACAGTGGTCTTGTTCTATCCTTAGTGAGCGAAACAGTGGTCTTGTTCTATCCTTAGTGGGCAAAACAGTGGTCTTGTTCTATCCTTAGTGGGCAAAACAGTGGTCTTGTTCTATCCTTAGTGGGCGAAACAGTGGTCTTGTTCTATCCTTAGTGGGCAAAACAGTGGTCTTGTTCTATCCTTAGTGGGCGAAACAGTGGTCTTGTTCTATCCTTAGTGGGGGAAACAGTGGTCTTGTTCTAACCTTAGTGGGGGAAACAGAGGTCTTGTTCTATCCTTAGTGGGCAAAACAGTGGTCTTGTTCTATCCTCAGTGGGCGAAACAGTGGTCTTGTTCTATCCTTAGTGAGGGAAACAGTGGTCTTGTTCTAACCTTAGTGGGGGAAACAGTGGTCTTGTTCTATCCTTAGTGGGCGAAACAGTGGTCTTGTTCTATCCTTAGTGGGGGAAACAGTGGTCTTGTTCTAACCTTAGTGGGCGAAACAGTGGTCTTGTTCTAACCTTAGTGAACGAAACAGTGGTCTTGTTCTATCCTTAGTGAACGAAACAGTGGTCTTGTTCTAACCTTAGTGAACGAAACAGTGGTCTTGTTCTAACCTTAGTGGGCGAAACAGTGGTCTTGTTCTAAGCTTAGTGGGCGAAACAGTGGTCTTGTTCTAACCTTAGTGAACGAAACAGTGGTCTTGTTCTATCCTTAGTGAACGAAACAGTGGTCTTGTTCTAACCTTAGTGAACGAAACAGAGGTCTTGTTCTAACCTTAGTGGGCGAAACAGTGGTCTTGTTCTATCCTTAGTGGGCGAAACAGAGGTCTTGTTCTAACCTTAGTGGGGGAAACAGTGGTCTTGTTCTAACCTTAGTGGGCGAAACAGTGGTCTTGTTCTAACCTTAGTGGGCGAAACAGAGGTCTTGTTCTAACCTTAGTGGGCGAAACAGTTCTTGTTCTAACCTTAGTGGGCGAAACAGTGGTCTTGTTCTATCCTTAGTGGGCGAAACAGTTCTTGTTCTAACCTTAGTGAACGAAACAGAGGTCTTGTTCTATCCTTAGTGGGGGAAACAGAGGTCTTGTTCTATCCTTAGTGAACGAAACAGTGGTCTTGTTCTAACCTTAGTGGGCGAAACAGAGGTCTTGTTCTAACCTTAGTGGGCGAAACAGTGGTCTTGTTCTAACCTTAGTGGGGAAACAGTGGTCTTGTTCTAACCTTAGGGGGAAACAGTGGTCTTGTTCTAACCTTAGTGGGGGAAACAGTGGTCTTGTTCTAACCTTAGTGGGGGAAACAGTGGTCTTGTTCTAACCTTAGTGGGGGAAACAGTGGTCTTGTTCTAACCTTAGTGGGGGAAACAGTGGTCTTGTTCTAACCTTAGTGGGCGAAACAGTGGTCTTGTTCTATCCTTAGTGGGCGAAACAGTGGTCTTGTTCTAACTTAGTGGGGGAAACAGTGGTCTTGTTCTATCCTTAGTGGGGAAACAGTGGTCTTGTTCTAACCTTAGTGGGGAAACAGTGGTCTTGTTCTAATCCTTAGTTGGGAAACAGTGGTCTTGTTCTAACCTTAGTGGGGAAACAGTGGTCTTGTTCTAACCTTAGTGGGCGAAACAGTGGTCTTGTTCTAACCTTAGTGGGGGAAACAGTGGTCTTGTTCTATCCTTAGTGGGCGAAACAGTGGTCTTGTTCTAACCTTAGTGGGCGAAACAGTGGTCTTGTTCTATCCTTAGTTTGGGAAACAGTGGTCTTGTTCTAACCTTAGTGGGCGAAACAGTGGTCTTGTTCTATCCTTAGTGGGCGAAACAGTGGTCTTGTTCTAACCTTAGTGGGCGAAACAGTGGTCTTGTTCTATCCTTAGTTTGGGAAACAGTGGTCTTGTTCTATACATAGTGGGCGAAACAGTGGTCTTGTTCTATCCCTAGTGGGGGAAACAGTGGTCTTGTTCTAACCTTAGTGGGGGAAACAGTGGTCTTGTTCTAACCTTAGTGGGCGAAACAGTGGTCTTGTTCTATCCTTAGTGGGCGAAACAGGGTCTTGTTCTAACCTTAGTGGGAAACAGTGGTCTTGTTCTATCCTTAGTGGGAAACAGTGGTCTTGTTCTAACCTTAGTGGGGAAACAGTGGTCTTGTTCTATCCTTAGTGGGCGAAACAGTGGTCTTGTTCTAACATTAGTGGGGGAAACAGTGGTCTTGTTCTATCCTTAGTGGGCGAAACAGTGGTCTTGTTCTAACCTTAGTGGGCGAAACAGTGGTCTTGTTCTATCCTTAGTGGGGGAAACAGTGGTCTTGTTCTAACCTTAGTGGGGGAAACAGTGGTCTTGTTCTAACCTTAGTGGGGGAAACAGTGGTCTTGTTCTAACCTTAGTGGGGGAAACAGTGGTCTTGTTCTAACCTTAGTGGGCGAAACAGTGGTCTTGTTCTACCTTAGTGGGGAAACAGTGGTCTTGTTCTATCCTTAGTGGGGAAACAGTGGTCTTGTTCTAACCTTAGTGGGGGAAACAGTGGTCTTGTTCTAACCTTAGTGGGGGAAACAGTGGTCTTGTTCTAACCTTAGTGGGCGAAACAGTGGTCTTGTTCTATCCTTAGTGGGAAACAGTGGTCTTGTTCTAACCTTAGTGGGCGAAACAGTGGTCTTGTTCTAACCTTAGTGGGGGAAACAGTGGTCTTGTTCTAACCTTAGTGGGGGAAACAGTGGTCTTGTTCTAACCTTAGTGGGCGAAACAGTGGTCTTGTTCTATCCTTAGTGGGCGAAACAGTGGTCTTGTTCTAACCTTAGTGGGGGAAACAGTGGTCTTGTTCTAACCTTAGTGGGGGAAACAGTGGTCTTGTTCTAACCTTAGTGGGGGAAACAGTGGTCTTGTTCTATCCTTAGTGGGCGAAACAGTGGTCTTGTTCTATCCTTAGTGGGGGAAACAGTGGTCTTGTTCTAACCTTAGTGGGCGAAACAGTGGTCTTGTTCTAACCTTAGTGGGGGAAACAGTGGTCTTGTTCTATCCTTAGTGGGGGAAACAGTGGTCTTGTTCTCTATGACTCTTTCTAGTGGGGAAACAGTGGTCTTGTTCTAACCTTAGTGGGGAAACAGTGGTCTTGTTCTAACCTTAGTGGGGAAACAGTGGTCTTGTTCTAACCTTAGTGGGGAAACAGTGGTCTTGTTCTATCCTTAGTGGGAAACAGTGGTCTTGTTCTAACCTTAGTGGGGAAACAGTGGTCTTGTTCTAACCTTAGTGGGAAACAGTGGTCTTGTTCTAACCTTAGTGGGCAAACAGTGGTCTTGTTCTAACCTTAGTGGGCGAAACAGTGGTCTTGTTCTAACCTTAGTGGGCGAAACAGTGGTCTTGTTCTAACCTTAGTGGGCGAAACAGTGGTCTTGTTCTAACCTTAGTGCGAAACAGTGGTCTTGTTCTATCCTTAGTGGGGAAACAGGGTCTTGTTCTAACCTTAGTGGGGGAAACAGTGGTCTTGTTCTAACCTTAGTGGGCGAAACAGTGGTCTTGTTCTAACCTTAGTGGGCGAAACAGTGGTCTTGTTCTATCCTTAGTGGGGGAAACAGTGGTCTTGTTCTAACCTTAGTGGGGGAAACAGTGGTCTTGTTCTAACCTTAGTGGGAAACAGTGGTCTTGTTCTAACCTTAGTGGGAAACAGTGGTCTTGTTCTAACCTTAGGGAAACAGTGGTCTTGTTCTAACCTTAGTGGGCGAAACAGTGGTCTGTTCTAACCTTAGTGGGAAACAGTGGTCTTGTTCTATCCTTAGTGGAAACAGTGGTCTTGTTCTAACCTTAGTGGGGAAATGTCTTGTCAGTGGAAACAGTGGTCTTGTTCTAACCTTAGTGGAAACAGTGGTCTTGTTCTACCTTAGTGGAAACAGTGGTCTTGTTCTAACCTTAGTAGGGAAACAGTGGTCTTGTTCTAACCTTAGTGGGCGAAACAGTGGTCTTGTTCTACCTTAGTGGAAACAGTGGTCTTGTTCTATCCTAGTGGGAAACAGTGGTCTTGTTCTAACCTTAGTGGGCGAAACAGTGGTCTTGTTCTATCCTTAGTGGGCGAAACAGTGGTCTTGTTCTAACCTTAGTGGGCGAAACAGTGGTCTTGTTCTATCCTTAGTTTGGGAAACAGTGGTCTTGTTCTATACATAGTGGGCGAAACAGTGGTCTTGTTCTATCCCTAGTGGGGGAAACAGTGGTCTTGTTCTAACCTTGTGGGGAAACAGTGGTCTTGTTCTAACCTTAGTGGGCGAAACAGTGGTCTTGTTCTATCCTTAGTGGGCGAAACAGAGGTCTTGTTCTAACCTTAGTGGGGGAAACAGTGGTCTTGTTCTATCCTTAGTGGGGGAAACAGTGGTCTTGTTCTAACCTTAGTGGGGGAAACAGTGGTCTTGTTCTAACCTTAGTGGGCGA
>WNWK01022416.1:27500-32572 GCA_009830355.1 Cherax destructor
AATCCCTCACAAACCACGTCACAGACCCTCCTAGACCACGTCAAAGACCCTCGTAAACCACGTCACAGACCCTCCTAGACCACGTCAAAGACCCTACTAGACCACGTCACAGACCCTCCTAGACCACGTCACAGACCCTCCTAGACCACGTCACAGACCCTCCTAGACCACGTCACAGACCCTCCTAGACCACGTCACAGACCCTCCTAGACCACGTCACAGACCCTCCTAGACCACGTCACAGACCCTCCTAGACCACGTCACAGACCCTCCTAGACCACGTCAGGAGTGTCTGGTGGCAAGCTGCCAGAAAACAGTTGTTTTTATGAATAAAGGCTGTAAACCCGTCAGGGCTGTGACGTCACTCACCTCAGTGGTCTCCTGATTGGCTGAATGAAGTGACGTCACTCATGTCTTCTGAATGACGTGACGTCACTCATGTCTTCTGATTGGCTGAATGAAGTTATGTCACTCATGTCTTCTGATTGGCTGAATGAAGTTATGTCACTCATGTCTCCTGAATGACGTGACGTCACTCATGTCTTCTGATTGGCTGAATGAAGTGATGTCACTCCTGTCTCCTGAATGACGTGACGTCACTCATGTCTTTGGCTGAATGACGTGACATCACGTGTTATAACCTCCTGAGTGACTCTTATTGTCCAGTCACACGTTACACTAGTGACTAGTGCTTGTTAGTGACTAGTACTGACTAGTAGTAGTTAGTGGCTAGTAATTGTTGGTGACTAGTTAGTGACTGTTGAACAGGGTGATGACGTCAGTTATGACCTTTTAACGATGGAGGGGTTGTAACCTAACTCCAGGCTGGTGGTGACCTTTGTAACTCCAGGCTGGTGGTGACCTTTGTAACTCCAGGCTGGTGGTGACCTTTGTAACTCCAGGCTGGTGGTGACCTTTGTAACTCCGGGCTGGTGGTGACCTTTGTAACTCCAGGCTGGTGGTGACCTTTGTAACTCCAGGCTGGTGGTGACCTTTGTAACTCCAGGCTGGTGGTGACCTTTGTAACTCCAGGCTGGTGGTGACCTTTGTAACTCCAGGCTGGTGGTGACCTTTGTAACTCCAGGCTGGTGGTGACCTTTGTAACTCCAGGCTGGTGGTGACCTTTGTAACTCCAGGCTGGTGGTGACCTTTGTTAGTGTTGACCTTGTTAACCTCTCCCCCCCCTCCAGAACATTGGAAGCCACTCCAGAACAGTGGAAGCCACTCCAGAACAGTGGTAGCCACTCCAGAACAGTGGTAGCCACTCCAGAACAGTGGCAGCCACTCCAGAACAGTGGTAGCCACTCCAGACCAGTGGTAGCCACTCCAGAACAGTGGCACCCACTCTAGAACAGTGGTAGCCACTCCAAAACAGTGGTAGCCACTCCAGAACAGTGGCACCCACTCCAGAACCGTGGTAGCCACTCCAGAACCGTGGTAGCCACTCCAGAACAGTGGCACCCACTCCAGAACAGTGGCACCCACTCCAGAACAGTGGCACCCACTCCAGAACAGTGGTAGCTACTCCAGAACAGTGGTAGCCACTCCAGAACAGTGGCACCCACTCCAGAACAGTGGCACCCACACCAGAACAGTCGCACCCACTCCAGAACAGTGGTAGACACTCCAGAACAGTGGTAGCCACTCCAGAACAGTGGTAGCCACTCCAGAACAGTGGTAGTCACTCCAGAACAGTGGTAGCCACTTATAAGTTGAATGGCGTAGAACTTAGCTATACAGATTGCGAGAAGGACTTGGGGGTTATGGTAAGCAGCAACTTTAAACCAAGACAGCAGTGCCTAAGCGTACGTAATAAGGCAAACAGATTACTGGGATTTATATCAAAAAGTGTTAGCAACAGAAGACCAGAGGTTATATTACAGCTTTATACATCGTTAGTAAGGCCTCACCTAGATTACGCAGCTCAGTTCTGGTCTCCATATTACAGAATGGATATTAATTCGTTAGAAAACATTAAGCGTAGAATGACTAAATTAATACATAGAATTAGAAATCTTCCGTATGAAGAAAGATTGAAGACCCTAAAATTACATTCACTTGTAAGACGAAGAATGAGGGGAGACATGATCGAGGTATACAAGTGAAAAATGGGTATTAACA
Source organism: Cherax destructor (assembly GCA_009830355.1). Taxonomy (NCBI): domain Eukaryota; kingdom Metazoa; phylum Arthropoda; class Malacostraca; order Decapoda; family Parastacidae; genus Cherax; species Cherax destructor. The sequence goes on from WNWK01022416.1 coordinate 29,622, forward strand.
AAGGGGATATAAATAAGGTCTTGAGAATATCTCTCCAGTGGCACCCACTCCAGAACAGTGGCACCCACTCCAGAACAGTGGCAGCCACTCCAGAAAAGTGGTAGCCACTCCAGAACAGTGGTAGCCACTCCAGAACAGTAGCACCCATTCCAGAACAGTGGCAGCCACTCCAGAACCGTGGTAGTCACTCTAGAACAGTGGTATCCACTCCAGAACAGTGGTAGTCACTCCAGAACAGTGGTAGCCACTCCAGAACAGTGGTAGTCACTCCAGAACAGTGGTAGTCACTCCAGAACAGTGGTAGCCACTCCAGAACAGTGGTAGCCACTCCAGAACAGTAGCACCCACTCCAGAACAGTGGCAGCCACTCCAGAACAGTGGCAGCCACTCCAGAACAGTGGCAGCCACTCCAGAACAGTGGTAGCCACTCCAGAACAGTAGCACCACTCCAGAACAGTGGCAGCCACTCCAGAACAGTGGTAGCCACTCCAGAACAGTGGTATCCACTCCAGAACAGTGGTAGTCACTCCAGAACAGTGGTAGCCACTCCAGAACAGTGGTAGTCACTCCAGAACAGTGGTAGCCACTCCAGAACAGTGGTAGTCACTCCAGAACAGTGGTAGTCACTCCAGAACAGTGGTAGCCACTCCAGAACAGTGGTAGTAACTCCAGAACAGTAGCACCCACTCCAGAACAGTGGCAGCCACTCCAGAACAGTGGCAGCCACTCCAGAACAGTGGTAGCCACTCCAGAACAGTGGTAGCCACTCCAGAACAGTGGTAGCCACTCCAGAACAGTGGTAGCCACTCCAGAACAGTGGCAGCCACTCCAGAACAGTGGTAGCCACTACAGAACAGTGGTAGCCACTCCAGAACAGTGGTAGTCACTCCAGAACAGTGGTAGCCACTCCAGAACAGTGGTAGCCACTCCAGAACAGTGGTAGCCACTCCAGAACAGTGGTAGCCACTCCAGAACAGTGGTAGCCACTACAGAACAGTGGCACCCACTCCAGAACAGTGGCACCCACTCCAGAACCACAGATATTAGTGCCAACCAAACACTCCCTTCCCCATCATTTGTATTTGCAAATATTCAAGGACTTAAGCCTGCTTGATCAGGCTTTTGGGAAAATATTGGACATGGCCGGTGGCTTTGAGAAGGGCCTACCTTGTATGGGCCAGTAGGCCTCCTGCAGTGTTTCTCCATTTTTATATTTATACAGTTACTAAACACCAGTCTTCTGAGTAGGATAATCGAGGTTAGGACCCTACGTAGCTATAAAAAAAAAGATTGGGCTGGGTTTGGTGTCGTGGGTACGGGAGTAATGTCATGGGTAGCGAGCTGGGTTTGGTGTCGTGGGTACGGGAGTAATGTCATGGGTAGCGGGCTGGGGTTGGTGTCGAGGGTACGGGATTAATGTCATGGGTAGCGGCCTGGGTTTGGTGTCGTGGGTACGGGAGTAATGTCATGGGTAGCGGGCTGGGTTTGGTGTCGTGGGTACGGGAGTAATGTCATGGGTAGCGGGCTGGGGTTGGTGTCGTGGGTACGGGATTAATGTCATGGGTAGCGGCCTGGGTTTGGTGTCGTGGGTACGGGAGTAATGTCATGGGTAGCGGCCTGGGTTTGGTGTCGTGGGTACGGGAGTAATGTCATGGGTAGCGGGCTGGGTTTGATGTCGTGGGTACGGGAGTAATGTCATGGGTAGCGGGGCTGGATTTGGTGTCGTGGGTACGGGAGTAATGTCATAGGTAGCGGGCTGGGTTTGATGTCGTGGGTACGGGAGTAATGTCTTGGGTAGCGGGCTGCGTTTGATGTCGTGGGTACGGGAGTAATGTCTTGGGTAGCGGGCTGGGTTTGGTGTTGTGGGTACGGGAGTAATGTCCACCAATGGTGGACCTGACTTAACTCAGTGAAGACGTGTCTTGTGTGCTCTCTGTGAATCTGAAGATGTCCTCTCTTGAGCTACTCTACCAGCAGCTGAAGGAAGAACTGAGGGTAGCTAAGCTTGAGATACAGCGACTGACTGAGGAAAACAAGAGGATTCGTAGTAATCCTCCTGTTGAGAATCCTCAAGCCAAGAAAGGAACCTGGACAGTGGCTAAAACGCATGGGACAAAGTTAAGGATCAAGAGGACGGGTGGAGAGGTAGAAACAACGAAGACCCAGGAGAATGTTGTGGAAACATCGAACCCATTCTCCGTGCTACCCAATGAATGTGAGTCGACTTCTGGGAGCGTCACGACGAACGACACCAAGGAAGGTAAAAACATTGTTGTTGTTGGGGACAGTCAGGTTAGGTACATGGATAGGGCTTTCTGTTTGATTGATAGTAGGAGACAGAGGGTTTGCTTTCCTGGGGCTGGGATGGAGGATATTGTTAGCCGTCTGGACGACATCATGAGAGGTAATTGGAGCAATCCTATTATCTGTCTCAGTGCTGGAGGCAACGATGTTGGCAGACGTAGGAGTGAGGACCTGACTAGCAGGTTTAGGTCAGCAATAGACATAATTAGGAAGAAGGGTGGGAACCCTGTCATATGTGGTATTTTGCCAAGGAGAGGAGTTGGAAATGAATGGCTGTCCAGGGTAATTGGTGTCAATTGCTGGCTGGACAAATACTGTAAGGAAAATTCAGTAACATTCATTGACAACTGGAACTCGGGTCAAGCGACCACAAGTCAATTAATTACCTTTAGCATTGAATGGAAGTATGATAGAATGGGATAATTCAGTAACGGTCCCAGATTTTCGCTTAGCAGATTATAATGGACTTCGAGAACACTTATCAACTGTGGACTGGGGTGAAGAAGAGAGGTATCAATATGACAGTTTTCTTAACACTATACAGGCTGCCCAAAGAACATTTATCCCATATAAAGAAATTAGATCAAGTAGAAATGACCCAAAATGGATGAATAATAGGCTCAAATATCTTTTAGGGCAGAAGAATG
>WNWK01022417.1:0-32572 GCA_009830355.1 Cherax destructor
GATATAACGGACGCGAACGAGTAATGTCTATGTTGATTTACATCGCCTCGCGCCGCATGACGACTAGAGTCGTATGACCCGTTCTTGCGGTGGCCAAATTCAATCTGCCCGCTCGTGCTGCTCTTTTGCAGTCTCGTGCAGCCATGTGCTGCCACGAGGTGCCTCGTGTTGCTGTGGTCAGCACAATTCGTGACACACTGTTGACAGTACATCTGGCATGAATTAAATTGTTTATGCAGCCAGACGCGCCTTCTCTGGCCCTTTCCTAAGGGTAGAAAGGGTGAGGGCCCTTACCAAGGGTAGTAAGGGCGCATACCCCCCTCCTTTGGAGAATTTTCTCCACACATATATTGTATATAACATTCTTCCTGCTTACGTTCAGTTAGTTAACTTTCACTAGGTTTCGTTAATATAAAACTAAACTAAGTCTAGTCCTTCACTATACAAGTACCACTTGACCTTTAAGAATATTATTTCCAGGTCACAGTGGCAGGGTGGCAGGGTGGCAGGGTGGCAGGGTGGCAGGGGTAAACAGTACAGCTAACATAGAAAACAGTTGAATAAAACTTACCTAAAGATCATACTAAGAGCCATATTCACTAATGAAGACATTTATTTTTTTACGTTCACTGGAATCCCACATGTCCGTGTTTACAAGACTGATCTTACACAGGTTTGTCCGTGTTTACAAGACTGATCTTACACAGGTTTGTCCGTGTTTACAAGACTGATCTTACACAGGTTTGTCCGTGTTTCAGATTCAGATTCAGATTATTTTATTTCTCTGTAAGGATTACAATGTGTGTTTTACATTTATAAGACAATAATTACAAAGATGGCCATTAGCATGCCTAGCACGCCTGGGCATGCTAGGAATTTCAGACAGACTACTACTAGTTTTTAATCTATATTACAAATTACAAATGAATACAAATTTCAAATGATTAACTAGATTTACAATAGTGAGGTAGTTCAGAATATTTAGATTGTAAAATTAGTATTGAGAATGGTTTTGTCATGGCTTGTTACATAGTTTCTATTAAAGTCTGTTATTACACAGGTTTGTCCGTGTTTACAAGACTGCTCTTACACAGGTTTGTCTGTGTTTACAAGACTGCTCTTACACAGGTTTGTCCGTGTTTACAAGACTGCTCTTACACAGGTTTGGCCGTGTTTACAAGACTGCTCTTACACAGGTTTGGTCGTGTTTACAAGACTGCTCTTACACAGGTTTGTCCGTGTTTACAAGACTGCTCTTACACAGGTTTGTCTATGTTTACAAGACTGCTCTTACACAAGTTCTCTTAAGAGTTGTTTTTTAATATTGTGTTAATTTATGTTAACCTAAACAAAACTAACACTGCACTGGAATTTTTTTTTTCCATTAGTGTCAATTATTGAAGTGAACATCGGGAAAAAAACAGTGTACTCAGAATGCTATTTTCTGTTTTCAAAACTTGTTTTTCTTTATATCACACGTTCAGAGAGGAAGATTCTGGTCGGTAAAACTTTCAAGAAACAACGAGATGAGGATTTACCTACGTAATTTATAGCAGCACATTCAGTATAAACACCAAATATTATGTTTGAGGAATGATGCCAATGTAATAATATTGAGTCACACATCAGTGATAATTTATATTGCATCTTTGTTTAGCTTTACATTATGTTTCAGTTTGTCAAAATAAGATTGTACCTTGACATCAAGGAACGCTGTGTAATGTACGCGCCAACGCATTTGTTCCAGAATTCGATGAACAAATTCTGTATCCGTTACTCGTTGGTAATGATTCATTAAGAAAAAATACAGTTGCCGATATAATTTTATATGGCATTGCCGGAAGTGGAAGTAATTAGGGAAGGTGGATGGGACTGGGTTAGTGTTTGCCTCGGTGTAATTGAGAGGGTATTTATGTGCGTAATTGGATTGGTGGGAATGAATGAAATTTAAGGAAGTTCTTGAAGGTCGTGGAATGTTGTCTTGAGCAACAATTTCATTTATCGTACGTGATTTAAGACACTTGTTTTGGTATGGTCTTGATTTTAATCTGCCTCCTCCTAGAAAGCGATGTATCCACCTGTAGACAGTGGTCAAGCTGAAGCCAGTCTCACGAGCGATGGCGCGGAGAGACAAGCCTCTACTCAACATGTGGATAAAACTGCGTCTTTCACTCGCATTTGATCGTTGAAACTTGCGTCGGATCCTCATTATAATTTCCTGTGAAAACGATATTGGAAAAAAAATATAAGCAATTTATTTCATCGCTGATTAATTTAAATCAACTCCTCAACAAATATCATTTAAACAAATCTGATATACAGCTACTCCATTAAGTTCCATTGAAAATTAAACTGTTATTCGTAAAGAATTAAGTGCTTTAATGTTATTACCATCCTGTATTATTTCTCACTGGGATTTCTCTTGCTCTAACACAGACTCCGTGGTTCCCCCCCTTCTATGCCTATAGTTACTTTTATCTCTTCTACTATTAACAGAGAAGGTGGTGGCAGCACATTTCTGAGAGAATATAGAGCTACCTTCTATTCTCTTAAATTCTAGTAATTTTCCCTGGTTATTTCTTCTCTATATTCTCATAGTTTTGTCCACTCCAAGTGTCTACCTGAGGGAATAGAGAATATAGCATCGTGTGGTGCTGGACGGGACGGGCGGGACGAGGGTGGTGCTGTGTCGACCCCAAGGTGGGACGAGGGTGGTGCTGTGTCGACCCCAAGGCGGGACGAGGGTGGTGCTGTGTCGACCCCAAGGCGGGACGAGGGTGGTGCTGTGTCGACCCCAGGGCGGGACGAGGGTGATGCTGTGTCGACCCCAGGGCGGGACGAGGGTGGTGCTGTGTCGACCCCAGGGCGGGACGAGGGTGGTGCTGTGTCGACCCCAGGGCGGGACGAGGGTGGTGCTGTGTCGACCCCAGGGCGGGACGAGGGTGATGCTGTGTCGACCCCAGGGCGGGACGAGGGTGGTGCTGTGTCGACCCCAGGGCGGGACGAGGGTGGTGCTGTGTCGACCCCAGGGTGGGACGAGGGTGGTGCTGGGTCGACCCCAGGGCGGGACGAGGGTGGTGCTGTGTCGACCCCAGGGTGGGACGAGGGTGGAAGATGCACTTCATTATGGCATCGTTTGGCGCCGTGTCGACCCCAGGGCTTGACGAGGGTGGAAGATGCACTTCATTATGGCATCGTCTGGCGCCGTGTCGACCCCAGGGCGGGACGAGGGTGGAAGATGCACTTCATTATGGCATCGAGTGGTGCTGTATCGACCCCAGGGCGGGACGAGGGTGGAAGATGCACTTCATTACCCTTTATAGTGTTTACATTTATTACTTTACTTGTAATTTTAAACACCAAATTTTACTATTTTTTAATTTCCAGATTTGTTGAATCTCATTATTACTATCTGCCATACATTTTACATTCAGTAAAAAAAAACATACCACGTGTGGGGATCGAACCCGTGGTCAGAGAGTCTCAAAACTCCAGACCGTCGCGTAAGCCACGGGGACAGCTAGCTTCAATAAGATTCATCCAACTAGGTATATTTCTACAACATACTAAGGTTAGCATAGGCACCACTGTGTCCACAAATGCAAGTTTTTACAGACGAATCTCCCGCTAGCATGGCCGTGATCTAGTTGGATGAATCTTATTGAAGCTAGCTGGCCCAGTGGCTTATGCGACGGTCTGGAGTTTTGAGACTCTCTGACCGCGGGTTCGAACCCCACGCGTGGTATGGTTTGTTTGCAATCGTGTCATTACGATTTCGTGAGTTACATTCAGTAAGCTTCCGACTTACATTAATATATATTCAAAAACCTCTTAAATTTTTTTGGTTAAATTTATTTTCACTTTTATTAGCTCTGTATAGTCATTCCTCTTTCATTTCTTAGATAGATCCTTCATAATTATATTTTTTACTGCCACTTGTGAGCCCTTCATATTAGCTCGTGAAATATTAAGTCCTATTTGTGTGCAATATTTTTATACAAGTTGTCTAAGTCAATATATCAATCCTTCTTATTAGTTAATAGTGTATTTTTACTATTAGTAGTACATACATTCTTCATTAGTCACATGAATGTTAACATCGATCCTGATATTAACAACTTATTAAATGTCATAAACAATCCTAACACTAATTGTCTTTACTACACTGCTAGTCAGGCCAAGACACTGCACAATACCAACAATAATATAACAGTATTCAATTATAATGTCAGGTCATTGAGTAAACACTTTGATGACCTAACATTACTCAGTTCTCTGCATGCCAGTATGTCAGTCATAACTCTCATTGAAACCTGACTTAAACATGACGTTGCAAGCATCTTTGTTATACCAGGTTACACAGCCATACACAATTGTAGGTCCGGTCAATTAGGAGGTGGCACAGCGATCTACTACTCTGGTGAACTTGAATGCATCAACTCTACCTGCACCAGGGATGAAAATAGGGAATACATATTTGCAAAATTCAAGTCCAAAAACCTTAAAAAAACCATAGCAGTTGAAGCTATCTACAGAGTACCTCACTCAAATATTTACACATTTAACGAAAACCTAAGAAACATGATAACTGACGCAGAGATGAATAAACGCCACCTGATACTTACAGGTGACTTCAACATTAACCTCATCCATGAACACGACCCACAAGTAACTGAATTCACTAACACTATGAGCAACTGCTTACTCCTACCATCTATAACCAAACCAACAAGAATCACCGAGACAAGTGCCTCATTACTCAACCACATCTGGACTATCACTATATCCCCACTAAGAGCATTATCACAGATAACTCCACACATCACTATCTCTTCTTTCTCATAACAAACTTATGTAATCTCTCACAGGACACAAGTAAGATCTCTTTCCGACTACATGATGAAACATCTGTATATAATTTTATTTCGGCATTAAGTAACATTGACTGGCAAAGTGAGCTAGCACCTCAGCCTCGATATTGACGAATGTTTAAAAAGATATTTAAAAAAAAAAAAAAAAAAAAAAAAATCACAGCCAAGAGACTAAACAGCCCCTGGCTTACAAACACCATCCTCACTTCCATTGACAAAAAACATGTATAAAAAAAAGTACAGACTGGGTCAAATTACGAAGGAACAGACGAAACGATACTCGTCGACGATTATGAATCTAATACGGAGCGCCAAAAAACTGTATTACGAAAACAGATTTTATGACATAAAAGGGGATATGAAAAAGACGTGGAAAACCCTCTCTGAAATTCTAGGATCTAGGAAACTGCCTTCAAGAAATGTAATTAACCTAACCAAACCTAATGAACCTCTCATCCCGCTGACGAAGACTGTCAACAAACTAAATGTCTTTTTCTCTTCAGTAGGAACAACACTAGCAAGCAAAATACCAAACTCAAACACACAACCAAAAAACTACCTCATTGGCAACTACCCAAATACTCTTTTCCTAACCCCAACAAACCCTACTGAAATCTCACTCATCATCAAAACACTAAAGAACACAAGGCAGGAGACCTAAATAACTTACCACCAATTGTGTATAAAAAAGCTTCCCATTTATTGTCACCCATTATTGCAACACTTTTTAACAAGTCCATTGAATCTTCAACCTTCCCATCCTTACTCAAGCCAGCAAGGGTTGCACTAATCCACAAAGGAGGTGATCCTACTGATTTAAATAACTATATACCTATATCAAACCTACTCCTTCTATCTAAAATCTTTGAAAAAATAATACACAAACAAGTTTACTCCTACCTTGTATCCCACAACATACTTAACCCCTGCCAGTTTGGATTTAGGCCAAGCAAAAGTACAAATGATGCAGTTATACACATGCTCAATTATTATTATAATCAAAAGACGCGCTAAACCACAAGGGTTATACAGCGTACATATGCTCAAGCTACTATATACGGCGCTGGAAAAAAATAAAATTCCACTGGGCCTCTTCATAGACCTACGGAAAGCATTTGATACAGTTGACCTCGATCTCTTGCACCTAAAACTTGAACATTACGGGAGTCAGAGGACACTCACTCGATTACCTTAAATCATATCTTAGCAATAGACACCAGTATGTATACACAAATGGTGTTGCCTCCACCACACAACCTGTTCTAGTTGGAGTCCCCCAGGGCAGTGTCCTTGGACCACTACTCTTTCTCATTTACATCAATGACCTCCCTAATGCCTCCAAACTATTTAAGCCTGATGAGCTCCTAAAAATATCCACTTGGATGACGGCCAACAAACTTACTCTTAATATCGACAAAACCTACTTCATACTGTTTGGTAACAGAGCTGCAAATATTCAGCTAAACATATCGATAAATGGGTCCCCCATTTCAAGACACACTGACGGAAAATTTCTAGGGCTCCACATTGATAGCTGTCTTAAATTTCAGAGCCACCTACAGCATATTTCCAAAAAAAATCTCCAAAACAGTAGGCATCCTCTCTAAGATAAAGTACTATGTACCCCAAACGGCACTTCTTGCTCTTTACCACTCTCTCATCTACCCTTACCTCACCTATGGTATTTGTGCATAGGGTTCAACCACAGCAAATCACCTTAAACCTTTAATTATACAATAGAAAGCTGCTGTGAGAATGATTACAAACTCCTGCGCCAGACAACACACCCCACCGCTATTTAAGAGCTTGAACCTGCTTAACATACAAAATATCCTCTTATATTTTTGTGCCTACTACATACACAGAACATTATTCTCCAATATAAACCATCCCCTAAAACTCCTTGAGAACTACAATAGAACGCCCTTGCATAACACAAGACACAAAACACTCTTTGATATCCTTCGTGTCCATCTCTCCCTATGCAAAAATGCAATGCATATAAAGGGCCTTAAGATCTGGAATTCATTGCCTGAAAATAAAAAAGGGCCCATGCTGCCTGCACACCAGTTCAAGGCACTACTCACCTCATCTCCCAAAACTAACAACACAAACACTATATACTATCGCCACCATCAACCCAAAAATTGCCAAATTTTATAAATTACTCCAAAACTAAACTTGTCTCAATCTCATTATGTATAATGCGCTAAAATATAATACTGTAACTACCTCTGTTGATTTATAAAAAAAATCAATGTTCAATTCGAACCAACTATGATAAATATGTCTAGTATTAAGTAGTGTGTAAAGCATTAGGTTCAGTCTGCCTGAAATGCCTCGCATGATAGTGCCTTTCTTTGCACTTGCAAATCAATATTTTAATTATATATTGTAAACTGTGCATGGAAATAGACCCCTTATAACATGTCGTTCACACAGAGTAAACTTTGCAAACAAATAAAAAAATTGAATTTGAATTTGAATTTGACATTATTATTATTATTATTATTATTATTATTATTATTATTATTATTATTATTATTATTATTATTATTATTATTATTATTATTATTATTATTATATAATTCAAGGAGCAGATTCGGAATAAGCGGTATATTTCAAGAGATCTTCAAATATATTCCTCTTGTCCTGCTTATATGCGACTTATCAAGATATTATAATGTATATATACATGGCATGTTTGCCACTTGATTTTTAAATTTGTTATGTTTTCAGTTAGAAACGAAGAGATAATCAGTATGCAGGAATGCACCGTGAAGATTTCTACCAGAAAACACATAAATCTCTATTAGTCTAAGGAATTTTTTTTAAATTTAGAAATGCATGGTAGATATAGATGTCTGTTACAAGGAAAATAATACACACATACACACACAAACACACACACAAACACACACACACACACACACACACAGGACCCTGTACACCGTGTACGTTAGGCCCATACTAGAGTATGCAGCACCAGTTTGGAACCCACACCAAGCCAAACACGTAAAGAAGCTAGATAAAGTGCAAAGGTTTGCAACAAGACTAGTCCCGGAGCTAAGGGGTATGTCCTACGAGGAGAGGTTAAGGGAAATCGACCTGACGACACTGGAGGACAGGAGAGATAGGGGGGACATGATAACGACATATAAGATACTGAGAGAAATTGACAAGGTGGACAGAGATAGAATGTTCCAGAGATGGAAGTTGAAGACTCAGATGAATCACAGAGATGTTAGGAAGTATTTATTCAGTCACAGAGTGGTCGGGAAGTGGAATACTTTGGGAAGCGATGTAGTGGAGGCAGGTTCCATACATAGCTTTAAGAAGAGGTATGATAAAGCTCATGGCGCAGGGAGAGTGACCCAGTAGCGGCCAGTGAAGAGGCGGGGCCAGGAGCTATGACTCGACCCCTGCAACCACAACTAGGTGAGTACATACACACACACACGGCGGACAAAGGCTACAAACCTCGGCAAAGGAGAAAGACTTTGGGGTGAGTATAACGGAAAGCACGTCTCTGGAGGCACACATCAACCAGATAACTGCGGCAGCATATGGGCGACTGGCAAACCTAAGATTAGCGTTCCGTTACCTTAACAAGGAATCGTTCAAGACACTGTATACCGTGTACGTCAGGCCCATACTAGAATATGCAGCACCAGTCTGGAACCCACACCTGGTCAAGCACGTAAATAAACTAGAGAAAGTGCAAAGGTTTGCGACAAGGTTAGTTCCACAACTCAGGAGTCTGTCCTATGAAGAAAGGTTGAGGGAAATAGGACTAACAACACTGGATGAAAGAAGGGTCAGAGGAGACATGATAACGACATACAAAATACTGCGGGGAATCGACAAGGTAGACAGGGACAGGATGTTCCAGAGAGGGAACACAGAAACAAGGGGACACAACTGGAAGCTGAAGACTCAGATGAGTCAAAGGGATGTCAGGAAGTATTTCTTCAGCCACAGAGTAGTCAGGAAGTGGAATAGTCTAGAGAAAGATATAGTGGAGGCAGGAACCATACATAGTTTTAAGACAAGGTATGATAAAGCTCATGGAGCAGGGAGATCAGAGACCCAGTAGCGGACAGCGAAGAGGCGGGGCCAGGAGCTGAGTCTCGACCCCTGCAACCACAATTAGGTGAGTACACACACACACACACACACACATAACATCAAGCACGTCTCTGGAGGCACACATCAACCAGATAACTGGTGCAGCATATGGGCGCCTGGCAAACCTGAGAATAGAGTTCCGATACCTTAGTAAGGAATCGTTTAAGACACTGTACACCGTGTACGTCAGGCTCATACTAGAGTATGCAGCACCAGTTTGGAACCCATACCTGGTCAAGCACGTCAAGAAATTAGAGAAAGTGCAAAGGTTTGCGACAAGGTTAGTTCCAGAGCTAAGGAGAATGTCCTATGAAGAAAGGTTAAGGGAAATCTGCCTGACAACATTAGAGAACAGGAGGGTTAGGGGAGACATGATAATGACATACAAAATACTGCGTGGAACAGGCAAGGTGGATAGAGACAGGATGTTCCAGAGATGGGGCACAGAAACAAGGGGTCACAATTAGAAGTTGAAGACTCATATGAGTCAAAGGGATGTTAGGAAGTATTTCTTCAGTCATAGAGTAGTCAGGAAGTGGAATAGTCTAGTAAGTGATGTAGTGGAGTCAGGAACCATACATAGCTTTAAGACGCGATATGATAAAGCTCATGGAGCAGGGAGAGAGGGGACCCAGTAGCGATCAGTGAAGAGGCGGGGCCTGGAGCTGAGTCTCGACCCCTGCAACCACAATTAGGTGAGTACACACACACACACTACCCTACCCCCTCATCACAAACTCCACCCCACAGACACCCCCAATAGTTCCCCGACAGGTCTCCCACTCCCCCAACCCCAACGTTCTCCCCTGACCACAGTTTTGTAAAAGAAGTTTAAGGTTTGGTATACGAATGCAGATGTAATAACAAATAAATGTGATGAGTGGCATGAAAGAATCAAGGAGACGTCCCCAGACATCATAGCACTCACAGAAACGAAACTCACTGGGATGATAACAGACACAATCTTCCCACCCAGATATAAATTCCTGAGGAAAGATATAGGGAGCAGAGAGGGAGGAGGAGTTGCACTGCTCATTAAAAACCGATGTGGATTTGAGGAAATGGAAGGAATGGACGATATAATTCAGTCTGGGGGATAAGATGTACAACCCACCACAGAATTGCAGGAGGCCAAGAGAAGAATATGAAGAGAGCAACAGAGCAATGGTGGATACACTAGCTGAGGTGGCCAGAAGAGCTCACAAAGGTAGAGCAAAGTTACAAGCTATGGGTGATTTCAATCACAAGGAGATTAGTTGAGAAAACCTGGAGCCATATGGGGTCCAGAAACACGGAGAGCCAAAATGATGGATGTGGTACTGGAAAACCTCATTCATCATCATGTTAGGGACACTACCAGAGTGAGAGGTAAGGATGAGCCAGCAAGACTGGACTTCGTATTCACCCTGTGTGTCTGGGACATTGAGGACATAAGAACATAAGAAATAAGGAACACTGCAGCAGCCCTACTGACCCATGCGAGGCAGGTCCATCACTCCCCGGCTTAGACCCGACAACCTTAATCCTCTCCAGGTAAACTCCAGGTAGTCAGGTCACTTCCACTTAAGGAATTAGTTCGGCATCTGACCTAATTAGCACAAGCTAGTCAGGTCCAACTCACACCCACCCACACCCACTCATGTATTTATCTAACCTATTTTTAAAACTACACAACGTCCCAGCCCCTATGACGGTACTCGGGAGTTTGTTCCACTCATCCACAACTCTATTACCAAACTAGTGCTTTCCTATATCCTTCCTGAATCTGAACTTTTCCAACTTGAAACCATTGCTGCGAGTCCTGTCTTGGCTGGATATTTTCAGCACGCTGAAAATAATTCTACGCCTTTCTAGAGAGTGTAGATTCAAGGCCCTCAGTCTATCCTCATAGGGAAGATTTCTGATACATGGGATCAACTTTGTCATCCTCCTCTGTACGTTTCCCAGTGCATTTATATCCATTCTGTAATACGGTGACCAGAACTGTGCAGCATAATCTAAATGAGGCCTAACCAAAGATATATAGAGTTGAAGAACAACCTGAGGACTTCTATTATTTATACTTCTTGATATGAAGCCAAGGATTCTGTTAGCTTTATTGCGAACACTTATGCACTGTTGTCTTGGTTTCAGATTACTGCTAACCAGAACTCCTAAATCCTTCTCGCAATCACAAGTATTAAGATCTACATTATTCAGTTTATAAGTGGCATGGTTATTGTCCTGCCCAACATTTAGAACTTTGCATTTGTCTACATTAAACTGCATCTGCCACTTCTTCGACCACTGCATCAGTCTATTCAAATCATCCTGGAGTGCTCTAATGTCCTCATTAGAATGAATTGGACGGCCTATTTTGGTGTCATCAGCAAATTTGCTTATGTTGCAATTTATTCCCTCATCTATGTCGTTTTATGTAAATTGTAAACAACAGGGGGCCCAAAACTGACCCCTGTGGGACACCACTTGAGACGTGCCTCCATTCTGTTTTCTCCCATTTATGCAAACTCTCTGCCGCCTATTTGTCAACCATGCCTCTACCCAGGAAAACATTTCTCCTTCTATTCCGTGTGCCTTAAGTTTCCTCAATAGCCTCTGATGTGAAACTCTATCTAAAGCCTTACTGAAGTCCATATACACAATATCATATTCATTACCATGATCTACCTCCTCAAACACCTTAGTGAAAAAAATTAGTAAATTCGTAAGACAGGAACGCCCCTTAGTAAAATCGTGTTGAGATTCATTAATCAATTTATGCCTTTCAAGATGGCTACGAATTGCCTCGGCAATTATTGATTCCATAAATTTACCAACTATGGAGGTAAGGCTTATTGGTCTATAGTTCGAAGCTAGGGACCTGTCACCTGCCTTGTAAATAGCTATTACTTTTGACCTTTTCCACTTGTCTGGCACTATGCCAGTTTGTAGTGATATATTGAAAAGATTTGCCAAAGATTTGCTAAGTTCCTCTTTACATTCCTTTAAAACTCTTGCAAACAGTTCATCAGGGCCTGGGGATTTGTTAGGTTTTAATTTCTCTATTTGTCTGAGGACCATGTCACTAGTTACCCCAATCGAGCATAGTCTATTATCATCCTGTTCTACATAATTTATTATTTCTGGAATTCCGCTAGTATCTTCCTGAGTAAAAACTGAGAGGAAGTAAGTATTGAAAATTTCACACATATCCTTATCACTGTCCGTGATCTGTCCTGAGTTACTCTTAAGTGGGCCTATCTTGTCCCTAATCTTACTTCTGTATACCTGAAAGAACTCTTTTGGGTTAGTCTTCGAATCCCTTGCGACTTTAGCCTCATAATCCCTTTTTGCTTTTCTTATTCCTTTTTTTATTTCTCTCTTTAATTGAAAATATTGATTTCTTATCTGTCCATCTCCTCTTTTGATACGCCTATATGTGCCTCTCTTTTGACCAATGAGATGTTTTAATCTATTGTTCATCCATTTAGGATCATTTTTGTTATAACTAATTTCCCTACTCGGAACAAAAGTTGTCATCCCAATTTAGCCCATCTAGGTAATTTCTCAGCCCCATGAAGTCGGCTAAGCGAAAGTCTGGAAGGCCCATCGGAGCTAGTGATCATGTGGTTTTGAGCTTTGAATACATTGTAGAGTTACAAGTGGAGAGGGTAACAGGTGTAGGATGGAAAAAGCGAAACTACAAAAGGGGGAACTACAAAGGCATTGGGAACTTCCTGCAGGAGGTTCAGTGGGAAAGAGAATTGGTAGGAAAATCAGTAAACAAAATGATGGACTACGTGACAACAAAATGCAAGGAGGCAGAGGAAAGGTTTGTTCTGAAGGGCAACGGAAATAATGTGAAGACCAGAAAGAGCCTTTGGTTTACCCAAAGGTGTAGGGAAGCAAAAACCAAGAGTGATAGTGAATGGAAAAAGTACAGAAGACAAAGGACCCAAGAAAATAAAGAGATTAATCAGAGAGCCAGAAACGAGTTTGCTCAGAAAAAGAGGGAGGCATAGCGATAGTACAAAAACGACATAGCATCGAAAGTCAAGTCTCACCCAAAACTGTTGCACAGCCACATCAGGAGGAAGACAACAGTCAAGGACCAGGTAATCAGGCTGAGGAAGGAAGGTGGGGAGCTCACAAGAACAGCCAAGAAGGATGTAAAGAGCTCAACATGAGATTTGAGGAAGTATTTACTGTGGAGACAGAAAGGACTCCGGGAAGCCAAAATAGGGAGATACACCAACAAGGGATATACCAACAAGTGCTGGATGAAATACACACAACCGAGGAGGTGAAGAAGCTGCTAAGTGAACTTGATACCTCAAAGGCGGTGGGACCGGACAATATCTCTCAGTGGATCCTTTGAGAGGGAGCAGACACGCTGTGTGTCACTAACAACAATTTTCAACACATCCATTGAAACTGGGCAACTATCTGAGGTATGGAAGACGGCAAATGTAGTCCCCATTTTTAAGAAAGGAGACAGACACGAGGCACTAAACTACCTTTCAGTGTCACTGACGTGTATAGTATGCAAAGTCATGGAGAAGATTATCAGGAGGAGAGTGGTGGGGCACCTAGAACGGAACAAGGTTATAAACGACAACCAGTAAGTATTCCGGGAAGGAAAATCCTGTGTCACAAACCTACTGGAGTTTTATGACAAGGAAACATAAGTAAGACACGAGAGAGAGGGGTGGGTAGATTGCATTTTCTTGGACTTCAAGAAGACCTTCGACACAGTTTCTCACAAAAGCTAGAGGATCAGTCAAACCTGAGAACAGCATTCTGACATCTTAATAAGTAGTCATTCAGGACCATGTACACTGTATACATTAGGCCCATATTGGAGTATGCGGCGCCAGTTTGGAACCCTCACCTAGCCAAGCATGTAAGGAAAATAGAGAAAGTGCAAATGTTTGCAACAAGACTAGTTCCGGAGCTAAGGGGTATGTCCTACGAGGAGAGGTTAAGGGAAATCAACCTGACGACACTGGAAGACAGGAGATATAGGGGGGATATGATAACGACATATAAAATACTGAGAGGAATCGAGAAGGTGGACAGAGACAGAATGTTCCAGAGATGGGACACAGCAACAAGGGGACACAGTTGGAAGTTGAAGACTCAGATGAATCACAGGGATGTTAGGAAGTATTTCTTCAGTCACAGAGTTGTCAGGAAGTGCAATAGTCTGGGAAGTGATGTAGTGGAGACAGGATCCATACATAGCTTTAAGAAGAGGTATGATAAAGCTCATGGAGCAGGAAGAGTGACATAATAGCGACCTGTGAAGAGGCGGGGCCAGGAACTATGAATCGACCCCTGCAACCACAACTAGGTGATCACACACACACAAACAGATAAACACACACACACACACACTCACACTAACAATCTCTCTCTCTCTCTCTCTCTCTCTCTCTCTCTCTCTCTCTCTCTCTCTCTCTCTCACACACACACACGCACACACACATTGTTAGGCTATTAACGCCCTTAGGATTCAATCTATTTCATCATTGCTATCTTATTTAATATTACATCGCGCTCATTTCCATTATTAGCTAAAATGGAAATGTCCGACCTTGTATTATTATCTGTTATGATCCTCATCCTCATATTGGTCCTCTAAGTTATTCAGATAATTATGTATATAAGTGTATGTATAATGTTCGCTGTTTTGGTATAAAGAGGATAAATAATTATATAAGAATTCAACCTTTTCTCTTGTGTGTATTTAACACCACTTGTCCTGTTCCCACCTACACCCCTCCCTTTGTCTGCTCTGTGTCACGTGACCCCACACTACTCCAGAGTTAGGTTGTTAGCCTGGAGCAGTGTGGAGTTACCTTCCCTCCAGTGCTAGGTTGTTAGCCTGGAGCAGTGTGGAGTTACCTTCCCTCCAGTGCTAGGTTGTTAGCCTGGAGCAGTGTGGAGTTACCTTCCCTCCAGTGCTAGGTTGTTAGCCTGGAGCAGTGTGGAGTTACCTTCCCTCCAGTGCTAGGTTGTTAGCCTGGAGCAGTGTGGAGTTACCTTCCCTCCAGTGCTAGGTTGTTAGCCTGAGCAGAGTATAGGTTGTTAGTGACATGTATTACCTTCCCTCCAGTGCTAGGTTGTTAGCCTGGAGCAGTGTGGAGTTACCTTCTGACTAGACCACATCCAGTGGATTATTATATTCTCCTCTAGTCGAGTATACTCCCATATCTGGAACCTCGGAATATTCACTTAGCTGTACTTTGAGTATTACTTTGATAACTCTCTGTGAAGAGAAAGAAACTTCATGAGAGAGAAGTGTTTGTATATATGTATTACGTCTTATGTAAGACGGCTCTATGACAGCTTGTGCTTGTTGTTTGACAAGAGTATAGAAGATTGTTATGCCAGTATATCCTCACAAAAACACACACAACTGCTATGGGAGCCTGGCAAACCTGAGAACAGAGTTTCGACGTCTAACTAAGGTGTCATTCACGACACTGTGAACGGTGTACGTCAGGCCCATGTTGGAGTATGCAGCACCAGTATGGAAGCCAAACTTAGTCAAACACGTCAAGAAATTAGAGAAAGTGCGAAGGTTTGCAGCAAGACTAGTCCCGGAGCTGAGAGGTTTGTCCTACGAGGAGAGGTTGAGGACACTCAACCTGACAACATTTGAGTACAGGGAGAATACGGGGGGACATGACAATGACATGAAATAGTGAGAGGAATTCACAAGGTGGATAGGCACAGAATGCGTCAGTGATGGGACACAGCAAAAAAGAGCTGGAAGTTGAAAACTGAGATGAGTCACAAGGATGTTATGAAGTTCTTCTTTTAGACATAGTCTAGAGAGTGATGTAGTGGAGGCAGGATCCACACATAGATTTGGGAAGAGATACAATAAAGCTCATGGAGCAGAGAGAGAGTGGACCTAGTAGGGACCAGCGAAGAGGCGGGGCCAAGAACTGTGACACCACCCCTGCAAGGTGAGTACAAATGGTAGGTATACACACACACACGTATTTTACACACACACACACACACACACAACACACACACACACACACACACACACACACACACACATATATATATATATATATATATATATATATATATATATATATATATATATATATATATATATATATATATATATCTCGTGCAGAATAGGTAAAATTGGTCAATTAGCAAGAACTCATTTAAAGTTAAGTCCTTTCTATAATTTTTTCTTATACATTTAAAGATATATTTTTCATTTATATTAATGGAAAAATTAATAATTTTGTACCAAAAGTACCTTAGAAAACTTGCCTAACCTTATTATAACAAACGCAATTTAATTTAGCCTAATCCAACTAAATATTACCTATTCGGCACGACATATATATCAAAAAGAATAAAACAAGAGAAAAACCTAAAAGGAGAAGAATGCTATTTAGAACGTAATTTAAAAAAAAAATTCTTACCGTTCTAGAATGAAAGAGAAAGTTCTATATGTTTGTGACTGTGTAGCCAAAATGTAAGAGAGTCACAGAAGTATCAATGAACAATAAGTGTCGACTGACTGAGGAGCAGCAGAATGAGTCAAAACAGTCACCATCATTTCTTTTATGTGAGAGCTGAGCTCCATGCTCTCGTTGTATTGGCTATCGTCGTGAACTTTAAGATGACTATAATGTAGGTGATTGGTTAGTACCAACAAGAGGTGTGTCCAGGTACACAAAGATCTTAGTCAACTCCTTTCTATGTCTCTGTCTGGCTGTCTGTCTGTCTGTCTGTCTGTCTCTCTCTCTCTCTACCTCTACCTCCCTCCCTCCCTCTCACATTCTTTTCCCAACTTTCTGTACTCAGATGTTTGTGATTTCTGGTGTGGATTAGCAAGTCCTGGCCCCTGGCCAGTACAGCGTTTTTTCTCCCCTTGCTGAGCCAGCCAGCCCTTTCATACCTCTTCTTAAAAGTACGTAAGGATCCTCCCTCTACTACTTCGTTGACTCGGTTGTTTCACTTTCTGACAACACTAGTGTCCTGTCCACCAAGTTAATACATTTCAGTACTTTGTATAATGTTAGCATTTTACTCTTGTCCCTCTTTTTCGTAAAGTCATCAGGTTAACCAGCTTTAGCCTCTCCTCATAGCTCTGGGACTAGTCTCGATGTAAACCTTTGCACTTTTTCTTCCTTTACTTGCTTTATCAGAGGTAGATTCCATACTGGTGCTGTATACTTTATGATGGTGCTGACATATGTTGTATATAGTGTAGTGATTGACTCCTTGTTATTTCTGTGGCTGCATTCTGGAAACTGGGCTCTTCCAAAGGTACTTCTTCGTCAGGAAGACTTCCAGCCTCAGTCTACGAGTCTGTTCTCTGCTTCTGCTCATCTTTGAAATTCGCCATATTTCTTAACTCTGTATTTACTGGGGCTTAATTCCATTAGCACTTGTCACTTGTCAGAGCAGTTCTGCAACTTGTATCGATCTGTTGGTAGTGTTTCACTTGCTAGTTTCACATCATCAAAAAACATTGATATCTCCGACTCTATTTCAGCTGTGATTTCGTTAACATACAGAAGAAATGGTACTAGTTCTAGTGCTGACTCTTGTGGAACCCCTGTCATCACACTGGCCCATTACGACATCACCTCCAGGAAAACAAAAGTTTGTTTCTTTCCTATTAAGTATTTCTTGATGCAGTCTAATGCTCTCACTGCTGTTCCTTCCTACAACTTTAACGTTTATCACAGCCTTTTGTGCGTTGCCATAGTACTTTTGTTCGATACCATAGAACTGAAGCAGATTTTTGAGACAGGATTTAACATTTCTAAAACTGTGCAGGGTAATATTTATGAATGTGCTACCTCCTAGATGTTCCACATCCCATCTGATGAAAACATTGTCCATAACCTAAGATGCTATGCACGTCAGTTACACTGGCCTGTAGTATAATGCTGCCTGTCTGTCCCCATTTATAAATATTTGGAATACAACCTCTTTCTTCCAGATAAATAAGGAGTGTGCTTGCTGTAGTTGTCTTCTTGTTCGTCTATAAAGTTTATCTTCACAATCTAAATGGTTTATCAGGTCTCTTCTATCTCGATTTCTTTCAAAAATATTCCAATGAAAATTTTTGAGAATACTTAACAGATTCTCTAAAATTCCAATTCCTTTCTTATTTCCTTCACAGGCACTAATATTCGCATCTATACATACATATATATATATATATATATATATATATATATATATATATATATATATATATATATATATATATATATATATATATAAATACAACCACTATGAAAAATAGAGGAATTCAAGCTTTCGTGACTACTCACATTATCAAGGAACTCATAGTTCCTTGATAATGTGAGTAGTCACGAAGCGATTGAATTCCTCTATTTTTCATAGTGGTTGTCTTGCATATTTTGATATCACCTGTTTACTGTGATCTTTTTGCATATATATATATATATATATATATATATATATATATATATATATATATATATATATATATATATGTATGTATAGATATATATATATATATATATATATATATATATATATATATATATATATATATATATATATATATATATATATATATATATATATATATATATATCGAGAGAGAGAGAGAGAGAGAGAGAGAGAGAGAGAGAGAGAGAGAGAGAGAGAGATCACAATCAGCAGGACTCGATACTGCTACTGAGACGGTCAAGATTCTCAACCAGCGCTCTTATACACTCAGTCACAAATGCCAAATAAGCTGGGCAGCCTAGTTCACAAGACATGTTTTTTTCCCAGCCCGGACACGTCAGTGAGCATATACAGTACATGAGGTGTACATGAGATACATACATCTTCAAGGGAGAGATTCAATACACTCTCTAGCATGGTCTTGAGGAGAGAGTCATATTCCTTGAGTTCCGGACTGCTGAAATCTGGGGAGCATCTCAGGAAGTAGGTAAGTTTTGGGATTGACAGGCACCTGGTGAGTAGGTAGAAGGCATCATGTGTATCAATGTCTTTCATCCTGCCTTCCATCGTCCTGAGGTCTGAGATTTTCTTTTTTAGGAGCAGATCAATGACATTGGGCCCAAGAGAAGCACCAAGGAGGGTGCTGTTGGCTGGATAAATGGCTCGTGCTCCTCGTAAAACAGCAGAGCAATGCCATTGATCTGATCCTAGAAAAGAAAATCTCAGATATACTACACACACATATATATATATATATATATATATATATATATATATATATATATATATATATATATATATATATATATATGTGTGTGTGTGTGTGTGTGTGTGTACTCACCTATTTGTATGTACTCACCTATTTGTGGTTGCAGGGGTCGAGTCATAGCTCCTGTCCCCGCCTTTTCACTGATTGCTACTAGGTCCTCTCTCTCCCTGCTCCATGAGCTTTATCAAACCTCGTCTTAAAACTATGTATGGTTCCTGCCTCCAGTACGTCGCTTTCTAGGCTATTCCACTTCCTGACAACTCTATGACTGAAGAAATACTTCCTAACATCCCTTTGACTCATAGGAGTCTTCAACTTCCAATTGTGACCCCTTGTTTCTGTGTCCCCTCTCTGGAACATCTTGTCTCTGTCCACCTTATCTATTCCTCGCAGAATTTTATATGTCGTTATCATGTCTCCCCTAAACCTCCTGTCCTCTAGTGTCGTCAGGCCGATTTCCCTTAACCTTAACTGTGTGTGTGTGTGTGTGTGTGTACTCACCTAATTGTACTCACCTAATTGTTGTTGCAGGGGTCGAGACTCAGCTCCTGGCCCCGCCTCTTCTCTGTCCGCTACTGGGTCTCTGCTCTCCCTGCTCCATGAGCTTTATCATACCTCGTCTTAAAACTGTGTATGGTTCCTGCCTCCACTATATCTTTCTCTAGACTATTCCACTTCCTGACTACTCTGTGGCTGAAGAAATGCTTCCTAACATCCCTTTGACTCATCTGAGTCTTCAGCTTCCAGTTGTGTCCCCTTGTTTCTGTGTTCCCTCTCTGGAACATCCTGTCACTGTCTACCTTGTCGATTCCCCGCAGTATTTTGTATGTCGTTATCATGTCTCCTCTGACCCTTCTTTCCTCCAGTGTTGTTAGTCCTATTTCCCTCAACCTTTCTTCATAGGACAGACCCCTAAGTTGTGGAACTAACCTAGTGTGTGTGTGTGTGTTTGTACTCACCTAATTGTACTCACCTAATTGTGGTTGCAGGGGTCGAGACTCAGCTCCTGGCCCCGCCTCTTCGCTGTCTGCTACTGGGTCTCTGCTCTCCCTGCTCCATGATCTTTATCATACCTTGTCTTAAAACTATGTATGGTTCGTGCCTCCACTATATCTTTCTCTAGTCCATTCCACTTCCTGACTACTCTGTGGCTGAAGAAATGTTTCCTGACATCCCTTTGACTCATCTGAGTCTTCAGCTTCCAGTTGTGTCCCCTTGTTTCTGTGTTCCCTCTCTGAAACAACCTGTCACTATCTACCTTGTCAATTCCCCGCAGTATTTTGTATGTCGTTATCATGTCTCCTCTGACCCTTCTTTCCTCCAGTGTTGTTAGTCCTATTTCCCTCAACCTTTCTTCATAAGACAGACCCCTGAGTTGTGGAACTAACCTTGTCGCAAACCTTTGCACTTTCTCTAGTTTCCTTACGTGCTTGACCAGGTGTGGGTTCCAGACTGGTGCTGCATATTCTAGTATGGGCCTGACGTATACGGTATACAGTGTCTTGAACGATTCCTTTTTAAGGTAACGGAACGCTAATCTAAGGTTTGCCAGACGCCCATATGCTGCCGCAGTTATCTGGTTGATGTGTGCCTCCGGAGACGTGCTTGGCGTTATACTCACTCCAAGGTCTTTCTCCTTTGCCGAGGTTTGTAGCCTTTGTCCGCCTAGCTTGTACTCTGTCAGCGGTCTTCTTTGCCCTTCTCCGATCCTCATGACTTTGCATTTGGAGGGATTGAATTCGAGAAGCCAACTGCTAGACCAGATGTCGAGCTTGTCCAGGTCTGTTTGCAGCCCTGCCTGGTCCTCTTCCGATGTGATTCTCCTCATTATTTTCACATCATCCGCGAATAGAGACACTTCTGAGTCTATCCCGTCCGTCATGTCATTTACATATACCAGGAATAACACTGGTCCTAGGACTGACCCCTGCGGTACACCGCTCGTCACAGGCGCCCACTGTGATACCTCACCACGCACCATGACCCGTTGTTGCCTCCCTGTGAGGTATTCCCTGATCTATTCCAGTGCCCTTCCTGTTATACATGCTTGTTCTTCCAACTTATTTACTAATCTCATGTGAGGAACTGTGTCGAAGGCCTTCCTGCAGTCCAGGAAAATGCAATCAACCCACCCTTCTCTCTCCTGCCTTACCTCTGTTACTTTATCATAGAACTCTAGGAGGTTTGTTACACAGGATTTGCCTTCCCGGAATCCGTGCTGTCTGGTGTTTATTATCCTGTTCAGCTCGAGGTGCTCCACCATTCTTTTCCTGATGATTTTCTCCAGGACTTTGCACACTATACACGTAAGTGACACCGGTCTATAGTTTAGTGCCTCTTTTCTGTCTCCTTTTTAAAAATGGGGACTATGTTGGCCTTCTTCCATACCTCAGGTAGCTGCCCAGTTTCAAGGGATGTGTTGAATATTATGGTAAGTGGCACACTCAGTACCTCAGCTCCTTCCCGAAGAACCCACGGTGTGTGTGTGTGTGTGTGTGTGTGTGTGTGTGTGTGTGTGTGTGTGTGTGTGTGTGTGTGTGTGTGTGTGTGTGTGTGTGTGATGTGTGTGTGTGTGTGTGTGTGTGTGTGTGTGTGTGTGTGTGTGTGTGTGTGTGTGTGTGTGTGTGTGTGTGAGAGAGAGATAGAGAGAAAGAGAGAGAGAGCGATGTCGTTAAAGCTGAATATCAACATATCAACATATCAACACCTTTCTTTCAGAGTGCAGGCACTGTATTTCCATGTCCAGGACTCAAGTCCGGCTAGCTGGTTTCCCTGAATCCTTTCATGAATGTTAATTTGCTCCCACTCCAACAGCACATCAAGTCATAAACATCATTCATCCCCACTCACTCCTGTCAAACACGCTCAAGAATGCTTGCACACAGAACTTCCTCTACCGCCTCTTTCCAACCTTTCCTAGGATGACCCGTACCCCGCCTTCCCTCCACTACAGATTTTTTTGCCCTCCAAGTAATTTTATTTTGTTCAATCCTCTTTAAATATCAAAACCATCTCAGCAATCCTTCCTTTGCCCTCTGGATAATACATTTAGAAACCTCGCACCTCATTCTAATCCCCAAGCTACAGATTCTCTGCATTATATTCACACCGCACATTGCCCTCTGATGCGACATCTTCACTGCCTCCAGCCTTCTCCTTGTTGCAACATTCACCACCCATGCTTCACACCCATATATATGTGTTGGTACCACTATACTCTCATACATTCCCATCTTTCCCATTAGTGCTCCACTCACGTTTTTCCTTTCATCAGTTCTATGATTCACCTCGTCTTTCATAGACCCATCTGCTGACAAGTCCGCTCCAGATATCTGAAAACATTCACTTCTTCCATACTCTCTCCCTCAAATTTGATATATAATCTTTCATTACCTAATTTTTTGTTATTCCCATCACCTTAGTCTTTTTTACGATCAATTTTAATTTCCTTCTTGTACATACACTTCCAAATTCGTTCACCAACCTCTGCAACTTCTCTTCAGAATCTCCCAAAAGCACAGTGTCATCAGCAAAAAGGAACAGTGATAACTCCCACTTTGTGTTAGATTCTTTATCTCTTAATCTCACACCTCTTGCCAAAACTCATGCAATCACTTATCTTACAATCATATCTATAAATATATTGAACAAAACAACCATGGTGACATCACACATCCTTGCCTAAGGCCTACTTTTACTGGGAAATAATCTCCCTCTCTCCTACACACTCTAACTTGAGCCTCACTATCCTCGTAAAAAACTCTTAACTACTTTCAGTAACATTCCACCTATTCCATACATTTGCTGCATCTGCCACTTTGTTCTCCTATTTACCCTGTCATACGCGTTTTCCAAATCCATAAATACAACGACCTCTTTACCCTTATCTAAATACTGTTCACCTATATGCTTCACTGTAAACAATTGGTCTACACATAACCTACCCTTAATAAAGCCTTGTTCATCTGTTATCCTGATCTTATTCTTAATACTTTTAATAATATCTCTTCCACATATTGTACCATGTTTACTCAGTAGGCTTATTCTCCCTATTATTTTTACACTTTTGTCCCCTCTGCCTTTATACAAAAGAACTATGCATGCTCTCTGCTAATCCCTAGGTACCTTCCCCTCTTCCATACATTTATTAAATAATAGCACCAACCATTCCAAAACTATATCCCTACCTGCTTTTAACATTTGTGTCTTTATCCCATCAATCCCAGCTACTTTACTCCCTTTCATTCTACCCACTGCCTCAAGCACTCTTCCACACTCACAACTGGCTCTTCCTCACTCCTAGAAGATGTCATACCTTCCTGCCCAGTGCACGAATTCACAGCATCCATCTCTTCATCAACGTGTAACAATTCCTCAAAATATTCCCTCTATCTTCCCGATACTTCTAATTCTCCATCTAATAACTCTCCTCTACTATTTTTAACTCTCAAATTCATTCTTTCCCTTGGCTTTCTTATTAATCTCACTCCAAAACTTTTACTTATTCTCAGCAAAATTTTTTAATAGTATCTCACCCACTCATTTACTCTTCTTTTACATTGCTTCTACACTCTCTTAACCTCTCTTTTCCTCTCCATATACTCCTTTCGCCTTGCATCACTTCTACTTTGTGAAAACCTCTCATATGCTAACTTTTTCTCCCTTACTACTCTCTTTACATCATCATTCCACCAATCGCTCTTCTTCCCTCCCGCACCCACTTTCCTGTAACCACACACACTTCTGTTGAACACTAACACTACATTCTTTAATCAATCCCATACCTATTGAAGCTCATTGCCTCTGCTCTCACTAGCCCATCTTTCTTCCAGTAGTTGTTTATATCTTAACCTAACTGTCTCTTCCTTTAGTTTATGAACCTTCACCTCTCTCTCTCTCTTACTTGTTCTTATATATCTGTGGCCCCTCTATAAACATGCACATCCTGAAGTCTATCAATAAGCTTTTTATCTACCAGAACATAGTCTAACAACATACTGTCATGACTCACGAAATCGTAATGACACGATTGCAAATAAACCATACCACGGGTGGGGTTCGAACCCGCGGTCACAGAGTGGCTTATGCGACGGTCTGGAGTTTTGAGACTCTGTGACCGCGGGTTCGAACCCCACCCGTGGTATGGTTTATTTGCAATCGTGTCATTACGATTTCGTGAGTCATGTTGACGGCTTTGAGGGGGACTTGAGCTAGAGTTCGTCACGGCTATGGTAGCGGGAGATTCGTCTGTAAAAACTTGCATTTGTGGATACAGTGGTGCCTATGCTAACCTTCCTATGGTGTAGAAATATACCTAGTTGGATGAATCTTATTGAAGCTAGCTGGCCCAGTGGCTTACGCGACGGTCTGGAGTTTTGAGACTCTGTGACCGCGGGTCCGAACCCCACCGTGGTAAGGTTTAACATACTGTCATTACACCTTGTATGATATCTTGTATACTTATTTATCATTTGTTTTCTTAAAATATGTATTATCTATTACCAAACCCCTTACTATACAAAGGTCAACCAAATATCCCCAATTATAACAAAAAAAGGCACAAAACCGTGACTGGAACAATACACACACAACCCGCACATATAAAAAAAGAGAGGAGCTTACGACGACGTTTCGGTCCGACTTCTACCTGTCCTTCGTGTTATTGTTACTTTGTAAATGTTCCAAGTCGGACCGAAACGTCGTCGTAAGCTCCTCTCTTTTTTTTATATATGCGGGTTGTGTGTGTATTGTCCCCAATTATCAGGTACACCTGGCACCCCAAACTTACCTACCACACACTCTCTATCCGTTTCTCCCACTTTAGCATTCATATCCCCAACACAACTACTCTCTCACTTGGTTCAAAACCTCCCACACACTCGCTTAACATCTTCCAAAATGTTTCTCTCTCTTCTCTAAACTCCTCTCTTCTCCAGGTGCATACACACTTATTATAACCCACTTTTGGTTTTCGACCCTTATTTTATTCCACACAGTCCTTGAATTTATGCATTTATATTCTCTCTTCTCCTTCCACAACTGATCCTTGAGCATTATTATTTTATTATTAACTCATCGGCCGTTTCCCACCAAGGCAGGGTGGCCCGAAAAAGAAAAACTTTCTCCATCATTCACTCAATCTCCGTCTTGCCAGAGGTGCGCTTACACTAAAGTTATAAAACTGCAACATTAACGCTCCTCCTTCAGAGTGCCGGCACTGTACTTCCCATCTCCAGGACTCAAGTCCGGCCTGCCGGTTTTCTTGAATCCCTTCATAAATAATATCCTGCTCACACTCCAACAGCACGTCAAGTCCAAAAAATTATTTGTCTCTATTCGCTCCTATCTAACACGCTCATAGGCTACAGGCTATAGGCCTGTTAGTATACTCAGTGTAATATCTAAAATTCTAGAGAGGGCGATGTACTGTCAAGTAGTTAAGTATCTTAATGACAACAACATTCTTCATAGTTACCAATCAGGCTTTAGGAGATCTTACTCAACCGACACCTCCCTAATTAATCTGAAGGATTACATGGGAAATGAAATGTCTATAGGGAACCTCATAGGAATGGTAACTTTAGACTTGCAAAAGACCTTCGATACTGTCAACCACAATATATTATGTAAGAAACTTCAAGCTATCGGCATAGGTTCCACAGACTGGTTTAAGTCCTATCTTAGTAACAGGAAACAAATTGTCAAAATCAACAAAACAGAATCAGAACCACTGCCGATAGCATGTGGAGTTCCCCAAGGTAGTATTCTGGGTCCTTTATTATTCCTGTGTTATGTAAATGACATGCCCATCAGTGTCAAGTGCAAACTCCTACTGTATGCGGATGACAGTGCTCTGTTAGTGTCAGGTAAAGACCCACAAGATATAGCTAATATATTAACACTGGAACTGGAGTCCTGCAGCAAATGGTTAGTAGACAACAAACTATCATTACACCTAGGGAAAACAGAAGCCATACTCTTTGGCACGAAATATAAACTGAGAAGGGTAAATAATTTTAATGTCCGGTGTAATGGGGAACCCATCACTTCAGTTTCCTCAGTAAAATATCTGGGGATCCCCTTTGACCCATGCATGTCAGGAGAATTGATAGGGAACAGTGTAGTAAAGAAAGCGAATGCCAGACTGAAGTTCCTCTACAGACAAGCACAGTGTCTACCTACTGAGGCTCGCAGGACCCTATGTCTAGCCCTTATACAATGTCATATGGACTACGCTTGCTCTTCATGCTACTCTGCCTTGACAAAAAAACTGAAAGATAACTGCAAATCACCCAGAACAAAATGATAAGATTCATCCTGGACCTGGGCCCAAGAGAACATATAGGCCAAGATGAATTACAACAATTGGATATGCTGATTATTGAAGACAGAGTAAAACAACTTAAGTTGAATCAAGTTTATAAAATTGCTCACAAACAGTGTCCAGAATATCTTGCTGCCAATTTTGTCAAGGCTGGGAACCAAAGCAGTCATAGTACTAGGGGGAGAGAGCACAACTTTGTAGTACCCACAGTCAGTGGCCAGGCTTCAAACACCTTTTATTGTACAGCAATAAAGAAATGGAACAGACTGCCTGCACATGTCAAAGGCAGTCGTAGCATGAGCCAGTTCAAGAAGAGAGCCAAAAGGTACCTAATGAATGTAGCGACAGAAAGGGAGGAGAATGATTTTTTATTTTTTTAACTAACACACATGTAAATGTAAATAACTCTTTTTTCCTTATTCCTAGTATACATATATCCTTTATAATATAATAACATATATCTCCTACAATGTATAATATTAAGGTACTAAAAGGAGCCCAATGGAAATAAGTCACTCTGTCTGACTTTTTGGGTTATCCTGGGTTCTCTACACATATGCTGCTATGTATGATAATCTATGTAAATATATTTGTGTATACCTGAATAAACTTACTTACTTACTTACACGCACACGTCCTTTACCTCCTCCCTCCAACCTTTCCTAGGCCGATCTCTACCATGCCTTCCCTCCACTACAAATTTATGCACTCTCAAAGTCATTCTGTTTCGTTCCATCCTCTCTACATGTCCGAACCACCTCAACATCCCCTTCTCAGCTCTCTGGATAATAGTTTTGGTAATCCTGCACTTCCTCCAATTTTCCAAACTACGAATTCTCTGCATTATATTCACATCACACATTGACCTCAGACATGACATCTCCACTGCCTCCAGCCTTCTCCTCATTGCAACATTCACAACCCATGCCTCACCCATACAAGAGTGTTGGTATAACTATACTCTCACACATTCCCGTCTTTGCTTCCATTGACAAAGTTTTTTGTCTCCACAGACTCCTCACCTTTTTTTCCCTCATTAGTTCTACGATTCACCTCATTTTTAATAGACCCATCTATTGACACGTCCACTCCTAAATATCTGAATACATTCACCTCCTCCATACTCTCACCCTCCAACCTGATATTCAATCTTTCGTTACCTATTTTTTTTTTGTTATCCTCATCACCTTACTCTTTCCTATATTCACTTCCAATTTTCTTCTTCTTTTACATACACTACCAAACTCGTCCACCAGCCTCTGCAACTTCTCTTCAGAATCTTCCAAAAGCAAAGAGCAACTGTGACAACTCCTACTTTGTATTTGATTCTTTATCTTTTAACCCCAAACCTTTTGCCACACCCGAGAATTGACTTCTCTTACAACCCCATCTATAAATATATTGAACAACCACGGTGACATCACACATCCTTGTCTAAGACCTACTTTTACTGGGAAATAATCTCCCTCTTTCGAAAATACTCTAACCTGAGCCTCACTATCCTCGTAAAAACTCTTCACTGCTTTCAGTAACCTACCTCCTATTACATACATTTGCAACATGTGCTACATTACCCCCCTATCCACCCTGTCATACGCTTTTCCAAATCGAGAAATGCCACGAAAACCTCTTTACCCTTATCTAGATACTGTTCAGCTATATGTTTCACTGTAAACACTTGGTCTACCTATCCCCTACCTTTCCTAAAACCTTTTTGTTCATGTTCTATCCTACTCTCCGTCTTGCTCTTAATTCTTTCAATAATAACTCTACCATACACTTTACCAGGTACACTCAACAGACTTATTCCCCTATAATTTTTACACTCTCTTTTGTCCCCTTTGCCTTTATACAAAGGAACAATGCACGCTCTCTGCCAATCCCTAGGTACCTTACCCTCTTCCATACATTTATTAAATAAAAGCACCAACCACTCCAAAACTATATCCCCACCTGCCTTTAACATTTCAATCTTTATCCCATCAATCCCAGCTGCTTTACCCTCTTTCATTCTACCACTTGCGTCACGAACTTCCCCACACAATCACAAATGGTTCTTCCTCACTCCTATAAGATGTTATTCCTCCTTGCCCTATACACGAAATCACAGCTTCCCTATCTTCATTAACATTTAACAATTCCTCAAAATATTCCTTCCATCTTCCCGATTCCTCTAACTCTCCATTTAATAACTCTCCTCTTCTATTTTTAAGAATCAAATCTATTCGTTCCATAGGCTTCCTCAACTTATTAATCTCACTCCAATTTTTTTCTTATTTTCAAGAAAATTTGTTGATAACATCTCACACACTCTCATTTACTCTCTTTTAACATTGCTGCACCACTCTCTTAACCTCTCTTTTTCTCTCCATATACTCTTCCCTCCTTGCATCACTTCTACTTTGTAAAAGCCTCTCATATGCTAACTTATTCTCTCTCACTACTCTTTTTACATCCTCATTCCACCAATCGCTCTTCTTCCCTCCCGCACCCACTTTCCTGTAACCACAAACTTCTGCTGAACACTCTAACACTACATTCTTAAACCTACCCCGTACATCTTCTACCCTATTGCCTACACTCTCACTAGTCCATTTATCCTCCAATAGTTGTTACCCTAACTGTCTCCTTTAGTTTATAGACCTTCACCTCTCTCTCTTACTTGCTGTTTCCATTCTCCTTGTATCCCATCTTCCTTTTACTCTCACTGTAACTGCAACTAAAAAGTGATCTGATATATCTCTGGCCCCTCTATAAACAATATTATTGTGGTATGTATTTTAATCATAGAAATTCTATAATGAAAACTCACATTAAGTATAGCTCCAGGCCCCAAAATTATAAGCAAAATATGGTAATAATTTATACATATGTTTCCCGCCATTTCACACACAAACTCTTGTACCAATTCATGGGATACACCAGTACCATGGGATACATCAGTACCATGGGATACATCAGTACCCTGGGATACACCAGTGCCATGGGGTACACCAGTACCATGAGATACACCAGTAACATGGGATACATCAGTACCATGGGGTACACCAGTACCATGAGATGCACCAGTACCATGGGGTACACCAGTACCATGAGATACACCAGTACCATGGGGTACACCAGTACCATGAGATACACCAGTACCATGGGGTACATCAGCACCATGAGATACACCAGTACTATGGGGTACACCAGTAACATGGGATACACCAGTACCATGGGGTACACCAGTACCATGAGATACACCAGTACCATGGGGTACATCAGTACCATGAGATACACCAGTACCATGGGATACACCAGTATCATGGGATACACCAGTACCATGAGATACACCAGTACCATGGGATCACCAGTACCATGGGATACACCAGTACCATGAGATACCAGTACCATGGATACACAGTACATGGATACACCAGTACCATGGGATACACCAGTACCATGGGATCACCATAATGGATACCAGTCCATGACCAGTACCATGGGATACACAGTCCATGAATACCAGTACCATGGGATACACCAGTATCATGGATACACCAGTACCATGAGATACACCAGTACCATGGGATATCGTATCATGATACACAGTACCATGAGATACACCAGTACCATGGGATACATCAGTATCATGGGATACACCAGTACCATGAGATACACCAGTACCATGGGATGCATCAGTATCATGGGATACACCAGTACCATGAGATACACCAGTACCATGGGATGCATCAGTATCATGGGATACACCAGTACCATGAGATACACCAGTACCATGGGATACATCAGTATCATGGGATACACCAGTACCATGAGATACACCAGTACCATGGGATGCATCAGTATCATGGGATACACCAGTACCATGAGATACACCAGTACCATGGGGTACACCAGTACCATGGGATGCATCAGTATCATGGGATACACCAGTACCATGAGATAACACCAGGTAACAGTACTATGGGATGCATCAGTATCTGGATACACCAGTACCTACTGAGATACACCAGTAGATCCAGTCTCAGCCTGGAGTACACCAGTACATGGTCATCAGTCCTAGTAGTCATGGATACAGTCCCTACTAGTCCATGACAGTTACAGCATGACAGTCCCTAGCTGGAGTCATGTATCAGTCTCAGCTGGAGTCAGATGAGATCAGTCCCTCAGCCTGGAGTCAATGTAATCAGTCCCTCAGCCTGGAGTCAATGTAATCAGTCCCTCAGCCTGGAGTCGATGTAATCAGTCCCTCAGCTGAGTCATGTAATCAGTCCCTCAGCCTGGAGTCAATGTAATCAGTCCCTCAGCCTGGAGTCGATGTAATCAGTCCCTCAACCTGGAGTCGATGTAATCAGTCCCTCAACCTGGAGTCGATGTAATCAGTCCCTCAGTCTGGAGTCAATGTAATCAGTCCCTCAGTCTGGAGTCGATGTAATCAGTCTCTCAGTCTAGAGTCGATGTAATCAGTCCCTCAGTCTGAGTCGATGTAATCAGTCCTCAGTCTGGAGTCGATGTAATCAGTCCCTCAGTCTGGAGTCGATGTAATCAGTCCCTCAGTCTAGAGTCGATGTAATCAGTCCCTCAGTCTAGAGTCATGTAATCAGTCCCTCAGTCTAGAGTCGATGTAATCAGTCCCTCAGTCTAGAGTCGATGTAATCAGTCCCTCAGTCTGGAGTCGATGTAATCAGTCCCTCAGTCTAGAGTCGATGTAATCAGTCCCTCAGTCTAGAGTCGATGTAATCAGTCCATCAGTCTGGAGTCGATGTAATCAGTCCCTCAGTCTAGAGTCGATGTAATCAGTCCCTCAGTCTAGAGTCGATTTAATCAGTCCCTCAGTCTGGAGTCGATGTAATCAGTCCCTCAGTCTGGAGTCGATGTAATCAGTCCTCAGTCTAGAGTCGATGTAATCAGTCCGTCAGTCTGGAGTCAATGTAATCAGTCCCTCAGTCTGGAGTCAATGCAATCAGTCCCTCAGTCTGGAGTCGATGTAATCAGTCCCTCAGTCTAGAGTCGATGTAATCAGTCCCTCAGTCTAGAGTCGATGTAATCAGTCCCTCAGTCTAGAGTCGATGTAATCAGTCCCTCAGTCTAGAGTCGATGTAATCAGTCCCTCAGTCTAGAGTCGATGTAATCAGTCCCTCAGTCTAGAGTCGATGTAATCAGTCCTCAGTCTAGAGTCGATGTAATCAGTCCGTCAGTCTGGAGTCAATGTAATCAGTCCCTCAGTCTGGAGTCAATGCAATCAGTCCCTCAGTCTGGAGTCGATGTAATCAGTCCCTCAGTCTAGAGTCGATGTAATCAGTCCCTCAGTCTAGAGCCGATGTAATCAGTCCCTCAGTCTAGAGTCGATGTAATCAGTCCCTCAGTCTAGAGTCGATGTAATCAGTCCCTCAGTCTAGAGTCGATGTAATCAGTCCCTCAGTCTAGAGTCGATGTAATCAGTCCCTCAGCCTGGAGTCGATTTAATCAGTCCCTCAGTCTGGAGTCGATGTAATCAGTCCCTCACCATGCTCATTTTCACATAGACTTACTGGCTAAGGTACCTCCACTATGCATGACTTTTATATTCGTTCCATTTTAGATTCTTTACCTCATCAAATAGGTCCAGCAAACACTAATCCTCCTGTGGATTGATCCACTACTTTTCACACTACTTTTCACACTACTTTTCACACTACTTTTCACAATACTTTTCACACTACTTTTCACACTACTTTTCACAATACTTTTCACACTACGTTTCTCCATAAAAACTTCCTCGAAGATATTCCACATAATACCAGGTTCATTTGATAAGGTATATTGAACAATACATAAAAAAAAATATTTTAATATTAAATATAAAACCACATTCACCATCTTCTTTTTCTCATAATTCTATTAGCATATATTTCATCAATAATTTCCTTAATTTAATTTTGAACAATGGCGTGAAAGTTGCAGATATGCATATGAGAACACGTGTATGTGTGTATGTTGCATTCGGCTTCGAATGTGGAATGCGTGTGCACGTTTCATGCCGGA
>WNWK01022418.1:0-32571 GCA_009830355.1 Cherax destructor
TAATGCCGATGGTGACACTATTCAAATCGCTAGTGCTCCCCACTTAGAATACTGCTCAGTGCTGACGGCCCCGTTCAGGGCAGGAGAAATAGCAGAGCTGGAACAAATTCTGAGATCGTTTACGGCTCACATTGAGCCATTGAAACATCTAAATTATTGGGAACGCCTTCAAGTCTTGAACATGTACTCATTGGAGCGGAGGAGAGAGAGATACATGATAATATATACCTGGAAAGTACTTGAGGGCCTGGTCCCAAATCTGCACACTGCCATAACAACATACTGGAGTGAGAGATATGGGAGAAAGTGTAAAATAAACCCAGTGAGGAACAGGGGTGCGGTGGGGACAATACGGGAGCACTGTATTAACATCCGGGGTCCCAGACTATTCAACATCTTACCAGAAGATATCCGAAACACGGCTGGAACCAGTGTAGAAGCCTTCAAGAGGAAACTGGAAAAATATCTTCACCAGGTGCCAGATCAACCAGGCTGTGATGGATATGTGGGGCAGCGGGCCTCCAGCAGCAACAGCCTGGTTGACCAGGCAAGCACCAGACGAGCCTGGCCCATGGCTGGGCTCAGAGAGTAGATACTCTCGAAACTCTTCAAAGGTATATCAAAGGTATAAGTTATTTTACTATCTCTATATTTCTCAGTAAGTGGATAATTAAACAGATAATGTTCAATAAAGTAATCATAGGGCAGACAACATACAGTATATTACATGGGTGTTTCAAGTGCGTAGTCGCCCTGTGTTCTTCCCCTTACATAAACACCCAGTGTCCTCAAGTTATGGCTACCAACCACCAATGTTGTGACACTAGTCACAACACTTTCATGAACCAAACATTGTAATCTTTACAGAGAAATAAAAATCTGAATCTGAATTCATGGGAGGTTTGTGGTTACAGAAATGCAACAATTTTCTATCGGGTCAATCGTTTTGAAACAACTAGTTTGAATATCATCTAAGTGTCTGCCTAACTGCCAGGAGTTTTAAAGTCTGGATAAGTAAGTTAGAAAGTTTATTTAGGTACAGGTACACATACCTAAATAAACTTACTAACTTACTTAGCCAGGCTTAGGCCTGATAAACTCCTGGCAGTTAGGCAGACACCTAGATGATATTCAAACTAGTTGTTTGAATATCATCTAGGTACAGGTACACAAATAGTTACACAAATTAACATACATAAGTAACATATGTGTAAATTACCAAGGATAACCCCATAATGTCAGACAAAGTGACTTATTACCATTCAATGTTCACATTGCAAGTTGCTCTATTAACATACTTATCTACGTTCAGGTTATCATAGTGTGTGACCGATCTGAGGGCCACCCACAGCAACAGCCTGGTTGACCAGGCTAGCACCAGACGAGCCTGGCTCATGGCTGGGCTCCAGGAATAGGAAAACTCAGTTTCATTATTTACTTCTCTCCTAATATTATTCCTAATGCTAGACATAGACATTCCAAAGTTATAGTCTACTTTTTTTCTTCATGGTACTTTTTTTTTGGCTAGCTTAACTCTGTTATGAAGGAGTAATTCAGTGTGTAATGTAATCCATAAAAATTGTACATTAAATATATTTTTCCAGGATATTTTTTTAGTATTTATTGAGTTCTCATCTTATCGTGGACGTATCCTTCACCACCTGCCAAGCCTCGTGTTCATAAATAGTAATTTTGATGTGTAGGTTTGAAGCCAATCCCTCTAGTATCGTCTAGGTGTATATTATGATGTGTTTCTCGCCTACGTTTCAAGAAGCGCTCCTTAGAACTGGGAGCACAAGAAGTCCCTAGAACTGGAAAGGAGGGAAGGAGGCATAAAGGAGAGAGAGAGAGAGGGGAGGGTCTACCTTGAGGGTATTCCGGGGATCAACACTCCCACGGCTCTGTCTATGAACAGGCCTCCCGGTGGATCAGGGCCTGATCAACTAGATTGTTACTGCTGGCCGCACATAGTCCAGCACTGACTTTAGGTATCTGTCCAGCTCCCTCTTGAAGACAACCAGGGGTCTATTGGTAATTCCCCTTATGGCTGGTGGAAGGCTGTTGAACAGTCTTGGGCCCCGGACACTTACTGTGTTTTCTCTTAGTATACTAATAGCTCCTCTACTTTTCATTGGAGATGGAGGGAGAAACGGAAGACAACAGACAACAGTGAATATAATAATAATATACAATATAATAATAATATACAATATAATAATGGTACACAATACTAAGAAGTTGATAAGACACATGTTCATTTACACAGTAAGCTTCTTCAGTTGAATGAATGGCAGTGGTATACAGTACCGACAGGATAAACTAAACACACCTGCAACATAAGAACATAAGAAAGAAGGAACACTACAGCAGTCCTACTGGCCCATGCGAGGCAGGTCCAAGTCACCCACCGGCCCAAGCCACTGACCCAAGCTAATCAGGTCCAGGTCACATCCACTTAAGAAGGAAGGAACACTGCATCAGACCCATTAGCACAAGCTAGTCAGCTGTCTGGGTATTAGTGTGGATTGTTACAGAGCACCATGGCTTGCTCCTCTAGTGTTTTGGAATCTCAGGTTAAATTGCTGAAGGAGGTGGTTCTACTCTGAGAGGAAAATAGGAGGTTGAAAATTCGCCTAGATGGATTTGGGAGTGAGTGTGAGATGGGTTTAGTCGATGTGGTGGAAAAGGCTACCAGCAGTGAGTTGGAGAGTGACAGCCGCTTCAAGTGGAATATGGTCTCTAAAACGTAGAAGCATCAAGATAAGGAAGCTTAATATAGAAGACGTGAAGGTAGGAAATCGATTCTCTGTTCTCCAGTATGAGTGTACTTCAGTGGTTAGTGAGGTTAAGGTACCACTAACTCCCCTGCTAATCAAGGTAAGAACATTCTGGTTGTGGGTGACTTACAGGTAAGATATATGGACCGTGCTTTCTGTAATAGAGTTCGGAAATTGAGACAGAGGGTGTGATTCCCAGGAGCTGGTGTTGATGACATAGTCAACAGGTTGAATAATGTCAGGTAATGGGAACAAGCCCATTATCTGTCTCAGTGCTGGTGGTAATGCTATCGGGAAGGGTAGGAGAGAGGAGCGGCTAGATAAGTACAGGTCAGCTATACAATTAATTACGTCTAAGGGAGGGGTCCCTATCATATATATAATCGTGCCTAGAAGGGGAGTGGGCAATGAATGAATGTCTAGGGCAATTGGTGTAAATTGCTGGCTACACAGGTACTGCAGGGGACTTGTAATCCCACTCATTGATAACTGGGACAATTTCTATGGCAAACATGATATGTATGCAAGGGATGAGGTACATCTCTTTGGTGCAGGGGTGGTAGCATTTGACAACTTGATCGAGGGGGCCATTGCTGACTTGTCCAGGACTTTAAACTAATAGAATGTAGAGGTATGGGTGTGTGTGGGAAACAATCAGTCGCAGCACTAGGGTTGAAAACAACAGATATTACCAGGATACCTCAGGGATATGTGTAAAATATATTATTCATAATAAAGTTGCTAGTAAAGGCAAAGCAACTGGTCAACAGGGACAGTAAAGGGCAGTGAGTGACTAGCTCACTAAAGGTTTGCTATACTAATAGCAGGAGTGTAAGAAATAAGATAGATGAGCTAAGATTAATTGCATGTGCAGGTAGCATAGATATTATTGCTATAACGAAAACCTGGTTCAACCTGAAAGAAAAAGAAATGCCTACTGAATGCCACATAAAGGATACAAACCATTCCACACTGATATGGTCAATAGGAAAGGTGGGTGAAGTGGCAATATATGTCAGAGATAATTTGAATTGTTGCGTTAGACAAGATATAAAATTAGAAGTGTCGAACACAAAATCTTTTTGGCTACAATTTGGTCGTGCAGTAAGCTTCTATGGGACGAAATTCATAAGGCATTTAGATGATCTAACACTTCCTTTTGATAATAATAATAATAATAATAATAATAATAATAATAATAATAATAATAATAAGGCATCTAGATATGAAAATGTTGTGTTAATGGGAGATTTTAACTTTACACAAATTGATTGGAGCGATATGACAGGAAATCTGAAATCTAGCGATTTTCTTGAGACGATTCTGGATTGCTTTTTAAAACAGTTTCCGACAGAACCAACTAGAAGAAATAACCTACTTGACTAGGTTCTTGCCAGCAAGGAATCACTAGTTAATAATCTTGAGGTTAATGATGAGCTTGGGGAAAGTGATCACAAATCACAGTTTCAATATATCATGGAATTACCCTAATAACTACAATCAAGTCTCTGTCTCTGACTTCCGCTTGGCCGATTTCACAGGTTTGGAAAATCACATGGGTGGGTTGAACTGGAATGACCTGATTATGGGTCAGGTAGGTGGTGATGGTTGCCAATATAACGATTTTCAGAGCATAGTTCTAGCTGCACATACAACTTATGTTCCAAATAGAGAAATTAGATCAAACAAAAATTATTAAAAAAGGACAAGCAATAGATTAAAACACCTCACTGGTCAAAAGAGAGGCATATATAGGCGAATCAAAAGAGGAGAGGGGCACTTAGGAAAGAAAACAATATATTCAATTAAATTAATATATTCAATTAAAAAGAGAAATAAAAAAGGGAAGAAGAAAAGTAAAAAGAGATTATGAGGTTAAAGTTACAAAAGGATTCAAAGAGTAACCCAAAGTTTTTTTTTCAGGTATACATAAGTAAGATTAGGGAAAAGACAGACCCACTCAATTCACTCAGGTCAGCTCACCGACATTTTTAAGGAAATGTGTAGGATTTTTAACTCTTTTTTTTTTCCTCTCAGTTTTTACGCAGAAAGATACTAGAGAAATTCCAGAAATAATAAACTACGTTGACCTGAACGATGATAAGTTATACAGGATCCAAGTCATTAGTGACATAGTTCTCAGACAATAGATAAATTAAAACCTAACAAATCCCTGGGCCCTGATGAACAGTTTGCAAGGGTTTTAAAGGAATGTAAGGCAGAACTTAATGAACCTTTGGCTAGTCTTTTGAACATATCTCTGGCATAGTACCTGATAAATGGAAAATGGCAAATATGATACCTATCTACAAAGCAGGTGACAGGTCCTTAGCTTCAAACTACAGACCAATAAGCCTAACCTCCATAGTGGGAAAATTGATAAAATCTATAATTGCCGAGGCTATTTGTAGCCATCTTGAAAGACATAAATTGATTGATGAATCTCAGCATGGTTTTACAAAAGGGCGTTCTTGCCTTACAAACTTACTTGTTTTTTTCACTAAGGTATTTGAGGAGGTAGATCATGGTAATGAATATGATATTGTGCATATGGACTTCAGTGAGGCTTTTGATAGTCCCACATCAGAGACTATTGAGGAAAGTTGAGGCACACAGAATAGGAGAAATTTCTTCCTGGATAGAGGCATGGCTGACAGATAAGGAACAGAGAGTTTGCATAAACGGGGAGAAATTAGAGTGGGAAAGCATCACATGCGGTGTTCCTCAGGGGTCGGTGTTGGGCCCTTTGTTGTTCACAATTAACATAAACGATATAGATGAAGGTATAAATAGCAACATAAGCAAATGTGCCAATGACACCAAAATAGGCCGCCGAATTCCTTCTGACGAGGACACTAGAGTGCTCCAGGAAGATCTGAATAGACTGGTGCAGTGGTTGAAGAAATGGCAGATGCAGTTTAATATAGAAAATGAAAAGTTCTGAGCATTGTAAATGTAAATAACCATGATACTTAAAAACTAAATAATATAGATCTTAATATCTCTGACTGCAAAAAAATATTTGTGAGTTCTGGGTAGTAGTAATCTAAAGCCCAGACAACAGTACATAAGTATTCAAAATAAAGCGAATAAAATTCCTAGCTTCATATCAAAAAGTACATATAGGCCTTATTTAGATTATGCTGCACAGTTCTGGTCATCGTATTACAGAATAGATATAAATGCACTGGAAAACGTACAAAGGAGGATGACAAAGATGATCCCATGTATCAGAAATCTTTCCTACGAAGATAGAGTGAGGGCCCTGAATCTACACACTCTACAAAGGCATAGAATTAGGGGGGATATAATTGAGGTGTATAAATGGAAAACAGGAATAAATAAAAGGAATGTAAATAATGTGCTAAAAATATCTAACCAAGACAGGACTCTGTTACTAAACCAATGCTTTCCTTTATCCTTCCTGAATCTAATTTTTTTCCAACTTGAAACCATTACTGTGAGTTCTGTCTTGTCTAGATATTTTTAGCACGCTATTTACATTCCCTTTATTTATTCCTGTTTTCCATTTATACACCTCAATCATATCATCCCTAATTCTATGCATTTCTAGAGAGTGAAGATTCAGGGCCCTCAGTCTATCCTCATAGGAAAGATTTCTGATACATGGGATCAACTTAGTCATCCTCCTTTGTACGTTTTCCAGCGCATTTATATCCATTCTGCAATACGGTGACCAGAACTGTGCAGCATAATCTAGATGAGGCCTAACCAAGGAAATATAGAGTTGAAGAACAACCTGAGGACTCCTATTATTTATCCTTCTTAATATGAAGCCAAGATTTCTGTTTGCTTTATTGCGAACACTTATGCACTGTTGTCTTGGTTTTAGATTACTGCTAACCAGAGCTAAATTCTTTTTGCAATCAGTAATATTAAGATCTAAATTATTTAGTTTATATGTGGCATGGTTATTTTCTGTCCAACTTTTAAAACTTTGCATTTGTCTATATTAAACTGCATCTGCCACTTCTCCGACCACTGCATCAGTCTATTCAAATATTCCTGAAGTGCTCTAATGTCCTGGTGAGAATGAATTGGATGGCCTATTTTCGTTTCATCGGCAAACTTTCTTATGTCGCCATTTATTCCCTCATCTATGTCGATTATGTAAACTG
This sequence comes from Cherax destructor, assembly GCA_009830355.1. Lineage (NCBI taxonomy): Eukaryota > Metazoa > Arthropoda > Malacostraca > Decapoda > Parastacidae > Cherax > Cherax destructor. The sequence goes on from WNWK01022418.1 coordinate 6,917, forward strand.
TGAACACTGACCCCTGTGGAACACCGCTTGTGACGTGCCCCCACTCTGATTTCTCCCCATTTATGCAAACTCTCTGCTGCCTATGCAACACTTGGGTATCTTTATTGTGGAAACGTTTCGCCACACAGTGGCTTCATCAGTCCAATACAAAGTAGAAAGTTGTAAGGAGGAGGAGTTTGAGGTAATCAGTCCCTCGGCCTGGAGTCGATGTGTTCAGTCCATCAATCTGGTAGTAAGTACAGCATAGGGCAATGGAGGTTGCTTATATACTGTAGACAGGTGAGGTGAAGCAGGAGGAGGCGGAGTCATAGTGGTATCATCCACTAGTCGAAGTAGGTCTTCGTCCAAAGGTTGGACAAGTGTTGAAGAATTCGTTTGTATCAAGATCCCAAGATGTTGCTGTGTCAGACAGGATGTAGACGAATGGTTCAGAAAACCGACAAGTTGATAAATTAGACACATATGCAACACTTGGGTATAAGCAACCTCCATTGCCCTATGCTGTACTTACTACCAGATTGATGGACTGAACACATCGACTCCAGGCCGAGGGACTGATTACCTCAAACTCCTTCTCCTTACAACTTTCTACTTTGTATTGGACTGATGAAGCCAATGTGTGGCGAAACGTTTCCACAATAAAGATACCCAAGTGTTGCATATGTGTCTAATTTATCAACTTGTCGGTTTTCTGAACCATTCGTCTACATCTCTGCTGCCTATTTGTCAACCATGCCTCTACCCAGGAAAAAAAATTCTCTTCCTATTCTGTGCCTTAATTTTCCTCAAATATCCTCTGATGTGGATGTGTATCAAAAGCCTTACTAAAGTCCATATACACAATATCATGTTCATTACCATGAGAGGGACGTGACCTCTCAGTGAATACATTCTTTCTTCTACTATTGGTGTACACCTCAACATCTGACTTACTGTCGCTTAAACTTCACATTATTTCAGACTATGGAACAAAACTCTTCTCCAGGTTGAGGGACTGATCACCTCAAAACTGCGTCTTCAAGGGTGATGGACTGATGACATTGTCTTTACATCTGTACTGCTCCTACCTACTTCTTTGTACTAGACTGAAGCCTACTGTGTAGGCGAAACGTTTCTGAATAAAGATACCTAACTATTGCACCTGTGTCTTACTTATAAACTGTAAGTTGTATACACAGCAGTAATGTAGACAACAGTGTAGACAACACTGATGGAAGGAATCAGTTACATTATCTATGTCCAGCAAGATAACAGCGACACTTCCCTTAACTATGGTAAATGCATTCACCTCTTCGCTCTCAGGCCGGGAGGTTGTCTTGCGCAGTTGTTCCTGAGTTTGCACTTGGCGCATCCAACGACCAGTGGCCTCTGGTGGGAACTTGTGGAGTGACACAGTTTTCTTCAAGCAGCAAAATGGTGGAGTTGTATCGTCGGCGTATTAACACTGTCTGTGTTGAATTGGTAAAAGGAGCTATTTATCCTACAAATGCCGGAGTTTTGCTGCCAGCTATTATCAGAGACGTTTATGGAGTTGAACATGGAGACATTTATGGCATTGCATTAAATGGGAGTGCAAGGATATTCATCAAGCTTAACATGGCGGCTGTATACGACAAACTTGTGGAAAAGTATGAAGAAGTTTGCCTTCCTGTGACTGCTGCAGTGGAGGTAAAGCTCAAGGATGTCTCCAGACGTTACACATGGATCAAGATTAGGAATTTGCCATTCGAAGCGACGGAGCAGGATGTGAGAGCTGCATTTTCGGTGTATGGTGTGATACATTATGCAGCTATGGGAAGGTGGACAGATGGTTTTTATGCAGGAGTCCCAGAAGGGTCTTTCAACTTGAAGATGACTTTACAGAAGCCTATTCCATCCTATGTGGTGTTGGAAGAGTTTAGGTCACAGGTTTATGTGACTTATGCTGGGCAAAGGCGTACTTGTAGACTTTGTGACTCTTATGAGCATATTGCTGGTGAGTGTGAGAGGCGACAGGGACGACGACCATTCGGGAGACACCCTGGGATGGACCAGGGTGTGCCTGAGGAAGTGAGGAGTGACAGTGATGTTGTGGCATCAGTGGGAAAGTGGAGTGACATAGTACAGGGAACAGTGGACATGTGTGCGACCCTGGCGGTACAGTCGCAGGGAGTGGAAGTGTGTGAGGAACGTCTTGTGCAAGAGGAACTGACATTGGATGTGGGTTTGGAGGCAGTTTTGCCTGAGGTATTGCAGGGACTGTTGGACAGTACCCAAGGGGAGGTACTAGAGGGTTCTGTGAGCCCTGGTGGTGGGTTATTGGGTGAAGTGGGTACACTGGGGGAAGATGGCTTTACACTTGAATGTGCAAGAGGTGCAAGTGTCAGTGCATCAGGAGGATGAGAGGTTGGATATGGAGGTTAGTAGTGATTCTCGCAAGAGGTCGATGGGGAGTGAGGAGGATGACGTCCTGACTCCTGGTCAAGGGACTGGTAAAAAGGTATTGGTTGAGGCGCCTCGTCAGACTTCCAAGATTGTAGATGGTGTGAGTGAGACAAGGGGTAAGAGGTCCCTGGTTAAAGGTCTTGGGACTGGAAAACAGGCATCGATTAGGGATGGAAGATCTAAGGGAAAGCCACCTCTAGCATTTTCAGGTGCCTCACGTTAAATGTTAATGGGCTGAAGGATGAAGTGAGAAGATTGTGGGTAGTGGGGACTCTAAGACGTTTGGCGATTGATGTGGCGTTTTTGCAGGAACATAACTATAAGTATGGAAGAGATCTTTTGCTGCCTGGGTATAGAGTGTATGCGGGGTGTTCAGGTAAGTTCAAGGGTGGTGCAGCGGTAGTAGTGAACGAAAATAGCCCCTTTCAGCTTTTGGCATGGGAGGAGGGGAGGGTGGTGAAGGTCGATGGGGACTGGGGAGGTGTGAGGGTGACGTTTGTGGGGGTATATTTGCCGGCTGGGAGCAGTAGAAGGATCAAGGAGGATTTTGTTAGGGATCAGTTGGTTTTTTTCTTGGGAGGTATGGCAGAGGTAGGGGTGATAGGGGGTGATTGGAACAGTATTATTAGGAAGAAGGATGTGGAGCCGAGAGGGGCGGGTTGTGAATTGGGCGTGTTGAGGGACTTTTTGGGGAGTGCTGGGGTTGTAGATGTGGTGGGAGGTGGCTGGAAGGTGGACCACACATTTATTAGAAGAGGCTATGCTGCTTGCCTTGATAGAATTTACGTGTCTCGGGCTGTGGATGTAGGGGAGGTGAGGTGTGTGGACGTGGGGTTTTCTGACCACAGAGGGGTTGTGGTGGAATTGGCATGGGAGGGGATGGTAAGGTGGTATTCGGGTCATTGGAAATTAAACGTGTGGCTTTTGGATGGAGAGGAGGGTAGGGCATGTTTTGAGAAGTGGTGGGAGTGTATGTGGGTGCAAGGGAAAGTGGTGGAATATGTGGTAGGATGGTGGGAAGGGGTGGCTAAGCCGGCTATCAGAAAATTCTATAGGGTAAGGGGACGGAAGGAAGCGCAGTGGAGGTATGGTCTGGAGAAGTATTTGGAGGGACAGCTGGGGCTTTGTTGTGAGGGTAGGTCTGGTCGTCATATGGTCGAGATGGAGGAACTTAAGGATAGGCTGCGTGTACTGCAAAATGAGCGTTTTGATGCAATTCGATTACGTGGTGGGCTTGAGGAGGCTCTATGGGGTGATAGGCCGTCGGCATGTGTGTTGCGAAATTGTAGGAAATGGAGGGAGGGAGTGATGGTATCGAGGATAGTGGTGGAGAATGACGTAGAGGGGTATGCATTGGGGCAGGTAATGAGGTCGACTGAGGCTATAAGTTTATATTTAACATCGTGGTTTCAGAGATACTTGAGGGCGGGGGAATGTGGGGGACAGGAGGGTGATGTTGTGGTAGAGGGAATTGTGTAGAAATTGGGAGATGAGGATAGGGAGGAAATGGGGGGGGGTGATTAGTGAGGACGAGGTTTGGGGAGCTGTGAGTGGTTTGAGTAAATGAAAGGCGCCAGGGATGGATCGGATCCCTAATGACTTTTATGTAACTCATTGGGGTATCCTAAAGGAGTGTTTGGTTAGGATTTTTAATGGTATGAAGGAAAATGGGAGGATGGGGTTGACACAGCGTACTGGGGTGGTGGTTTTGGTGGGCAAGGGAGGGGAGAGAGATAGAATCAAGAATTATAGAGGATTATCGTTAATGTGCACTGATTATAAGATATTTGCAAAAGTGTTGGGGAATAGGATTAAGAGGGTGGTTGGAGGAGTGGTAGAGGAAGGGCAGTATGGTATACCTGGCAGGTGTATGGCAAGGGGGCATGAAAGGATTAGGAAATTTATTGAGGACATGGATTGGGAGGCAGCATATGATAGTGTGGATAGGGAAATGCTGTGGAGGATTATGAGGAGGCAGGGTTTTGGGGAAGAAATTGTAGGCTGCGCTGAGATATTATATAGGGAAGCAAGAGTGAGAGTACAAGTTAATGGGATGGTGGGTAGAGAAGTGTGTATGGGGAAGGGGTTGCTGCAGGGTTGTCCCCTGTCGCAAATGCTTTTTGCATGTCTGCAGGACCCATTGTATAGATTAGTTAAGACAGAAGTGGGAGGGGGGTGTGGGAATTTAAGTGGTGATGGGGGTATTATTGGTTACGTGGATGATACTATGGTGCTGGAGAGGAGGGAGAGGAGTTTGGAGGCTGTAGGGACGATCGTGGAGATTTTTGGGAGAGCGACAGGTATGAGGATTAATAGGGCCAAGTCTCGCCTATTGGAAGTAGGGACGTGGGTGGGTGGAGGGTTGGGGTTGAGGTGTGGGTGGTCAGTTGTTGATAGATTAAAGATATGTGGTATCATTTTTATGAATGATTTGGGTGAAGTGAGACTTGTTACTGTGGGAGGTGTAATGACTAGGGCAATACAACGGATGAATGGGTGGAGGCCGGGGGGGTTAACTATGTTGCAGAGTGTGATTGTGGTGAATGTTTTGGTTTATAGTAAGATATGGCATGTGGCGAGGATTTACCCAATTCTGAAAGGTGATGTTGCAGAGTTGATACGAAGGGTCCAGGTAGACTCCAGGTATGTATGGGGGTATGGTAGGCATTAGTTGCGAAAGGAAGTTGTAATGAAGAGGGTGGGTTTGGGGGGTATGGGGTTAATTAATTTGGAGATGTGTGTCATGAGGTCATGAGTGTGTATGTGAAGTCCTGCTTTCTGGAGAGGGGAGGGGTACAGGGGAAACGAGTGGGTGGGGTAATGGGGGTATTGAAGAAATGGTGGAGGGGAAGGAGTTGGACCAGTGTGGAAATATGTTGCGCAGGCTTTTGAGTGTGAGGAATCCGCGAACGTTACGGCTAGTGTATTAGGGAGAGTCGGGAGGAAGGGAGGTTTATGAGGGAACGGTGTTTCCAGTGTATAATTGGAAAGGGATATGGAGTGGGTTGCGGGTATGTGGTTGAAGGCGAGGTCAAGGGAGGTTATGTTTAGGTTTTTGCATGGGGTACTTGCTTCCAGGGCAGTTTTGTTCAAAATGGGGTTAGCAGGGGATGCCCGGTGTGTTAGGTGTGGAGGAGAGGACATGACGTATCATGGGTTATATTTTTGTGATCAACTAGAGGACGTCCGGTATTGGGTGGGGGGAGTAGTAAGAGAAATGGGGGGAGGGGGGATTAATGCATTGAGGTTTATGTGTTTAGATATAGGGGTGGAGGGATGTGTTAGGAGAGGGCTCATGTATTTGGCAGTGGATTTTGTGACTGTATCTTGGGCTTTGAGGGAAGAACCTGGAGTGTTCGGATAAGGGCTATTGCTGCAGCTATATATAGAACGAAATGTAGGAACAGGTTATTATATGGGGAGGAGTGGACTAGGTTTTTTACTACTGGTTATAGGGAACTTACAGTGGGGGTTATTGGGGGGGGAGTGTGCTACGATGAAAGGGCTATTTACGTAGGATGGGGTGAGGTTGAGAGAGTGTTTGTCTTGGTTGCATTTAGGCATGAATGTAGAGTGGGAAAGTGTATGTTGTGTTGTGGGGAGAGGGGGTTGACGGTGGACGACTCATTTTGGGAATGTGTAACCTGACTTTGGACTGGCAGGGGGGAAGGGATGCATGGAGTTGTGTGTCACGTTTTGTGTGAACTCTGGGAGACTGAGGATGGGGGGGAGGAGTTCATTGGGAGGTGGCTTTCCATGTTTGCAGCCTTTTGGTTTTCTTTCGGGTTTATTTTTTGTTCTATGTATAGCACGGCACTTGAGATAGGATGTTGCTGCTGCAAGTTTTGAGCTAGCAGGATGGTTAGGAGTTATGAGTGGATAGTGCACGCTTGTCAGGTCCTGTGAGGCCTTGTGAGTGAAGCCTGTGAGGTGCTATTGCTTTGTATTCATGGTAACTTTCAAGATAATGTTATGCATCAAGATTGTAAATATATAACAGTTTGTGGGATATTTTCCTTATCATTATTGATATTGTAGTTTTTGTTATTATTCAGAGTGAAATAGGTATATTATGTACCCTGTGGGGTGTTACTAAGTTACATTGTGTTTTACCCTTGTTTTCAAGGGTTTCAGTATGTATTTTATAATGGTGTATATAAAAAAGGAAAAAAAAAAGTTTGAACAAGGTTAACAGTGTGTTCATTATGTAATTAATTATGTCAGGATGATTCATGGTCCTGTATCAATAATAACTCGTGTTTTTTTTAGGATGTTTAGTGTCCAGGTTTAGGGAGCTGAACCTTTGGATATTAAGTCTTTCTGTTAAAAGCATATTGTGAGACATCTTGTGAAATGACAATGTTTATTTTGTGTCATGTCTGAGTAAGCATAATGAAAAACAAATCGATGAAAAACTTATAGGAGCTTGTGTGCAACATTTTGATATTGTGTTAGGGATATTTTTTTTTTTTTTGTACAGATATCTTGCTTTATATTGTGTCTTTCGTTGGGTGTTGCTATGAGTTAGCAGGTATAGTATGGACATATATTTTCGTGACGAGCGGGTGGGGTTCTTTTGACGTCTTGCAATTATTTCATTGTGTCTATGGGGAAGGGGGGGGGCATGTGTCAGGGTGAGCTGTACTTATGATTGTGGATGCGGTCATAGATGGTATCTTTAGTTGTACCATGGAGATGTAATGGTTATTTTGTGTGGGTTTTGGTTAGCGCTTCTTTTGATTATAATAATTGTGTTGGGTTTTGGGGTTGTGTGATCTGTTGTTATTATTGTGATAAGTCCTGCTTTTATTCAAGGATTATGTGTATTCTTCCTTATGCTATGAGTTAATGTATCATGGGATTTGTTTTATTATCTCTTGTTGTTGGGTTGTGTAATGTATGATTGTACATATTTATTATTTTTATAAAAAAAATAGGTGTTGGGGTTGCAGTGTAAAGTTTTCTATGTTTCATAAATATAATTAATTTCTGTTTTTGTCATTATGGTAAGTGGGGTTTGTTTACATCCCACTGTTTGTTTTGTGTCTTTTGGGTGTGAGATGTTATTTAAGGTTTACGGTGTATGAACCTTGTATGGTCATTGTTTTGTAGTCAAGTTTTCATTTATAGTAAATGTCATGTTAAAATTTACTGTATTCGTAATGTCAGTTAGTGTGGGTAACTAATGTACTGTTACGTGTTATATCCTTCTGGGAGTACTTGTTACTTTTGGTTATGATTTTTTTTATTGTATTATTACTATGTATGATGAAATATGTCTTTTAAATAAAATATAAAAAAAAAGATTCGGGGGCATGAACGTATCAACGCATATATCGATTACAGGACAGAGGGTGGTGTATTGGCGCTGGATTGGAAGCGGGCTTATGACAGTGCAGAGAGGGAGGTGTTGTATGCGATTATGCAAAAACAGGGGTTTGGTGAGGAGGTGGATAATTGGGTAGAGACTGTGTATGACAGGGATATAAGCCACAGTGCTGTGTCTTCCTTTGCAGATGACACCCGAATCTGTATGACAGTGTCCACCGTTGAAGACACTGTAAGACTCCAAGCAGACATAAACCAAATCTTTAAATGGGCTGCAGAAAACAATATGAAGTTCAATGATGAGAAATTTCAATTACTCAGATACGGAAAACGTGAAGAAATTAAAATCTCATCGGAGTACAAAACTAATTCCAACCACACAATAGAGCGAAAAACTAATGTCAAAGACCTGGGAGTGATCATGTCAGAGGATCTCACCTTCAAGGACCATAACAAAGTAGCAATTGCATCTGCTCGAAAAATGACAGGATGGATAATGAGAACCTTCAAAACCAGGGATACCAAGCCCATGTTGACACTTTACAGATCGCTTGTTCTATCTAGGCTGGAATATTGCTGCACACTAACTGCACGGTGGGTGAAATTGCTGACCTTGAAAATGTGCAGAGAACCTGTGGAAAATATTGGGTATTTTCCCGAAAGGTTATACTCGATAGCCTTTCTAATGTGAATATTCTTAATGTGTGGCTGTTGGTTCGTATTTTTCTTGATATGAGGAAAGAACCATCGCGACGGTGGCTTGGGTACGCGGGACTGGGTCATACGAGGTTAGTCGCGCTCGTGGGATAAAGGTGAATGGAGGTGAACGATGGGTGGGCTCTGGATATAATGGAGATGGAAATCGGCGTTACTACGACCAAATCGCGGTTAATGGTCTCTCTTCACAATAGTGAATGTTGTGAATATTCGCGAGCATAATGTGGACATTAAGCCCAAGAAACTATAATAATAGAGTGATAATGTGTTAAACAGTGAGTGACGCCGTCATGGCGGTGTTGATGCGGAAATGTGCGTCGCTCGATCAGCGTTCATCGCACGCAATTATTAATGGATTAACTTCTAACGAGAGTAAATTAATGGAACATTAAACCAACGTGTGAATAGTGTGTAAAGTGTTGCGTATAAACTCTACTGAAGGGGTTTAGTGAGAGGATATGAATCACTACCCCGACCAACCACGTTAAACAACGCCCGGTCTCGTGGGCGTAAGAGAGTTCAAGGGATCAATCTTCTCTTGACTCATCGAGACAACCACCAACATCATCGTCTTGCCGGAAGAATAATCTACCGAGCAGGACCACGAGATCCGTGAAGAATAGCGACAAGAATGTTGTTTCTTCCCCACTGTAAGTACTCTTATTGTCTTAGCAACCGTCTGGCCAGTAGGTATGTTGGGACAATGTGGGTTTGAGGTGGGAATGATAATGACGGGATCTTCAAGTGAGCAGCAATGGCACGGATAAAGGGTGAGTGATATTAAGTTGTACTCTTTCCTCCTTCTCCCCAATCAGTCAGACCTTAACCCATACAGTCCACAAAATTTAACAATACCGTAATCATTGGTGTTACTCATTCTTAATAAACTGGTCAAGGATAGATGTGGATTTAGAGTGAGAATATCGAAGGGTCCCCTTAAATGTGACCAGGAGCGGGGCAAGTTTTCTCACACGCCTCAACGGGGGTAACCGCGGTAAAATTATACTAGTCGGTCCACTCCCCGGGAGATTATTTGTTGTAAGTGGCGGTGAAGCCCAGACAGGTAATCTCTTAATTCCCCACAGAACCTTCACCGCACGCATAAGTGCGATAAACCACCTCAACTACTGGGAACGCTTGAAGTTTCTAAACCTGTACTCTCTAGAACGCAGGCGGGAGAGATACATTATTATATACACATGGAAAATTCTCGAGGGCTTAGTACCAAACTTACACACAAAAATCACTCCCTACGAAGCAAAAGACTTGGCAGGCGATGTAACATCCCCCCAATGAAGAGCAGGGGTGCCACTAGCACATTGAGGGACAACACAATAAGTGTCAGGGGCCCAAGATTGTTCAACTGCCTCCCAGCATACATCAGGGGGATTACCAACAAACCCCTGGCTGTCTTCAAGCAGGCACTGGACAGGCACCTAAAGTCAGTGCCTGACCAGCCGGGCTGTGGTTCGTACATTGGACTGCGTGCGGCCAGCAGTAACAGCCTGGTTGATCAGGCTCTGGTCCAACAGGAGGCCTGGTCACAGACCGGGCCGCGGGGGCGTTGACCTCTGGAATTCTCTCCAGGTAGACTCCAGGTAGAAGGTGCGTGCGTGCGTGTGCAGTTGAATGGACGGATGGGATGGGTGGTGTGCATGGAGAGGGGACTGAGGCAGGGATGTCCTCTGTCTCAGATCCTATTTGCCTGTATGCAGGACCCTTTCTATCGCTTGATAGAGGAAGGAGTTGGGAGTGGGGCGCAGGTAGGGAGTGGTATGACTGGAATAGTGGGGTATGTTGATGATACCACGGTGTTAGTGGGTAATGAGGAAGGGTTGGTAAATATTGGGCGAATCTTACAGGTTTTTTGCAAGGCTATGGGTATGAGTATAAATGGGGCTAAATCGCGTTTATTGGAGGTAGGGAGGTGGATAGGCGGGAGATTGGGGGAGGGATATGGGTGGGTCATAGTGAATAATATAAAAATTTGTGGTATAGTGTATATGTGTGATAGTATGTTAGCTAGGAAGGTGAACTCGGGGAGGGTAGTGCAAATGGCCTTGGGTAGGTTGGCAGGATGGAGGGCGGGGGACCTCACCTTGCAACAGAGGGTGATGGCGGTGAACGTGATGATATACAGTCGGTTATGGCACGTGGCGGTGATTTAACCTCTGTTGCAGGAGGATGTGCTTGGTTTAGAGGTTAAAGTATTCAGGTATATATGGGCCTATGGTAAGCATTGGCTTAGGAAGGAGGTGGTAAGGAATCGGGTGGAGATGGGAGGTCTGGGGCTTATATGGTTTGAACGTAGGTTGTTGTGTCTGTATGTGAAACGTTGTATGGTGCGCGTGGGGGGCATGGATGGTAATCGTGTGGGGTTGGTGGAGCGTGAGGTGAACAAATGGTGGGGGGGGGGTAAATCTTTGGGACAGTGTTGGGATTTATTAAGGAATTTGGTGGTCATGAGGAGGCTGCATAGTTTGAAGGCGTGCTCAATGGAGAGGGTAGGGGGGGAAGGTTGGTTATCGAGGGTGTGGCTGAATATCCAGTGTATGATTGGGGTATGATATGGAAGGGATTCAAAGGGATGTGTATCAGAGCTAGGGATAGGGAATTAATGTACAGGTTTTTACATGGTGCGGTGGCATCGAGGGCATTGTTATTCAAGATGGGGATTGTGCAGGACGGGTGCTGTAGAAGGTGTGGGATGCAGGAAACGGCTTTACATGTCATATATTTCTGTGAAGCTTTGGGACCCATGAGGGAATGGATGGGTCGGGTATTAGGGAACATGGGGGTATCTCTGTATTGAGGGCCCTGTGTTTGGATATAGGTGGGGTGGGGACCCAGGTGCGGAGGAGTTTGTGGTATTTAATGGTAGATTTTGTGTGTGTGTCTTGGAGAAGGAGGAACAAGGGGTGGGGAACAAATACGGGCTCTGGGGGTGGTATGTATAGGACTAAATGTAGGAATCGGTGGTGTATGGAGTACTTGGGGATAGCTTTTTGGATGAGTATAGGGATATGGTATTGTGTGATTTGTTGTGTGCATAGGTAAGAGGGCTGGACATTTTGGACGATAACGGGTGTATGGTTGTGCGGGGTTCAGGGAGGGGCAGGGAGTTTCATGTGTGTGTTATGAGTGTTGGGCGATCAGGTTTAGCAGAGTGTATGAGTGGAGTATCTGGGATGGAAGGGGGTGAGGGTGACTGGGATGACTTTGAGTTCATAATGATGTGACGAGTGACAATGGTAGTTTTGATCATGTCTGTGTGTTAAGGATGCTGGTGATCAGACTTATGACGGAGGGGGGGGACAGGGGGTTTTGGTGTTATTATTTTTATTTTTTATTAGTTTTTATTTTTAAATGCAAGGGATATGAGTGGGTTTACCTGAGTCCTTGACTGTGTGGGCGTTGAGATGTCATTAGCTTGGTGTGCATGTATTGTGTAGGTGTGTTGTGTTTGTCAGAAGGTTGTCTTTGATTTGTGGACTTTTAATTAGCCTTATGTAACTGTGAGGTATCATTGATATCTGAAGGCTTACCTATGCATGGGGATGAAAACCTATGGCACTATATGTATTGATTATTGAGGTGGCAATGGTATTGAAATGTGGAGTGGGCGTACCGTGGAGTTGGTGAGTAAGCTAGAATCTTTTAAGAGGATTATGGTATAGGCTTACTTATTCATGTCAATCATGGGTTTATTTGTCCTTTATTGATGTTTGTAATGTTTGATGTGTATTGTAAAGTTAACCCTTTCTAGCAATTGTTTTTCTCAATTGAGGGTAAGGGGTGATTGGGGTATATGTGGGGTGGGCCGTTATTGTCATGCCTGTTCTACGTGTCCTAAATCTCCTCAAAACAGTACCCGATGGCCTATCACCCCATAACACCTCTTCTAATTGACTACGAACCCTTATCGCCCTAAAAACTTCATTCTGAATATCCTTTAGTCTACCCTTAAGATACGCTATTTCCTGTTGATGACACCCTCCTCCTCCACCACTATAACAATCCCGTAACCTCCCTTCCAAATATCTCTGTAACCCATACCTATACCTAGCCTCCTCAACCCCTTCACACCTATAATAACCTCTCACTGCCTCCTTTGCCAACAAATTCCACCACTTCCCAATGTCACAAATGCCCCTACCCCACCCCAGAACCCTCCCACCAAGCCTCGAAACCCTCACGATCCCCTCTCTTTTCAGCAAACTAACATTCAACCTCCACAAGTCCGAATAAAATTTAACAGCACCCACCCACCCCAACACAGCCACCACACCCTATGATCTGAAAACCCAACATCTTATTACGCACCTCTTCCACATTTATACTTAAAGACACGTACACCCTATCCAACCGTGCTGCATATCCTTTCCGAATAAACGTATGTTCTACCATAACCTGTCTACCATCTACTACATCCCTAACCCCAACTGCCCTAACAAGTCCCTCAACACTGCTAGCACACAACCTGCTCCTCTCGGTTCTACGTCATTCCTCCTAATAACACAATTCCAGTCTCCCGTGATCACCGTTACCGCAGGAAGACCCCTTAATGCATAAACTAAATAATCCCTCACGAAATCCCCCTTGATACTAGGCACATTAACCACTGGCATATACACACCCAGAAAACAAATTGAGATGTCACCCCAAACCCCATCTACCCTTACAATCCGCCCCCTCCTACCTCCTCTCACGACCTCAAATGAAAAGGGCAGGATTCCCTAATACCTACCAAAGCCCCTCCCTTGAAAAGTTCCGAACTTCCTGTATATAAATTAAATCCCTTTAACTTCAATTCCCTACCACACCTATAATTGTGTTCTTGGAGGAAACAAACATCAATACCCTCTCTCCAAAATACTCTCAACCCACATCCTCTTGACCTCCGCTCGGAGGCCATTAACATTCATACTTAAACACTTAAATTCTTTAAAGGTGGTTTCCCTTGATGCTTCGTTACTCGTGCTCCACCTGCATTGACGAAGAACCCACCCCCCCTGGGCCCTCCTCCCACCTTGTCTACACGCTTCTCCTTTACTCCCCCCCTCTCATTCCTATCCCTTTCTGCTAACACTTTCTTCCCTGTTTTCTGAGCCGGCGTCAACACATCATCTTCCACCAAACCACTAGATCTCTTACGAGAGTCTCCTGCCACCTCCATGATCTCTTCAGACACTGCACTGTCTACATTGTCCTCCTTATGAACTTCCGCCTCTACCACACACACGCTCACCTCATTACCACTCTCTCCACAACCACTCTTACTCACGTCATCACTCAGCTCTTCGCCCAGACTTTCCATTACTTCCGGGTTATTCTGCAGCTCATACTCCTTGCCCACAGATGGTGGACTATCAATCAACTTCCTTAGATCCTCCAACATAGGATCTGTCAATTCCACCAAATCATTGCCATCCTCCTGTCCGATGGCGACTGTAGAATCCTGCACCTCCTCTTGACATGTCTCAGGAGGTAATGTCACCACCAACTCCTCCGCTTGCTCCATCTCATCGCTCCATCGACGTGCTCCTCCATCCTTACGCCCTGGAGAAGACCCATTCCTCTCCATGTCACTGAAAAGGCCATCCACACCAATCCCCCTCACCTCCTCTCCACGTCATTGCTGGGGTAACTGTCCTTGTCTCTCACAAGCCACCGCCAAATGCCCCGCCTGTCCACATAGCCGGCATGTCCTCACTTGCCCTGCATATGTCACATATACTTGTGTACGAAAGAGGGGCATCAATACATATGATGGTATAGGCATCCTCAATGACATCTTCAGACTGTATGATCCTTCTGGCAATCCTGCATAGGCACCCTGTTCCCACCTACCGACAGTTGCCGCATGAATCACCCCATAGGCCTTGAAAACATCTCTCACATCTTCTTCATAAGCCTCAAATGGACAATTACGAATCCGTATCCACTTGTATGTCCCAGATATGTCCCTCAGCCGCACCTCCAATCCTTCCCTCACAACCATCCTCTTGTCTTGATAATCGTCAACAGCTCTTCCGTAGACACCACTCGACGACAATTTCACAAACACTCTTGTTGCTCCATTCAGTGATATCCCATAAATATCTGAAGTGGCAAATCCATATTTATCACTTAGAATGGCAGGTAAGAGATCGTCTGCATTTGAAGGGTAAATGGCCCCAGCGAGCACCTCAATACACACTGTATTTACTCTCCTTCTGTATGACTCGGCCATTGCTGAGAAAATGAAGTTGTCAAAGATGGCCACCAGAGGCGCCTGACAGCACACCCTCACACCACAGTGGTCGGGCAGCAACCTATTGTGTGGGTTGGTGGACCGTGAGGTGAACAAATGGTGGGGGGGGGGGTAAATCTTTGGGGCAGTGTTGGGATTTATTAAGGAATTTGGTGGTCATGAGGAGGCTGCATAGTTTGAAGGCGTGCTCAATGGAGAGGGTACGGGGGGAAGGTTGGTTATCGAGGGTGTGGCTGAATATCCAGTGTATGATTGGGGTATGATATGGAAGGGATTCAAAGGGATGTGTATCAGAGCTAGGGATAGGGAATTAATGTACAGGTTTTTACATGGTGCGGTGGCATCGAGGGCATTGTTATTCAAGATGGGGATTGTGCAGGACAGGTGCTGTAGACGGTGTGGGATGCAGGAAACGGCTTTACATGTCATATATTTCTGTGAAGCTTTGGGACCCATGAGGGAATGGATGTGTCGGGTATTAGGGAACATGGGGGGGGTATCTCTGTATTGAGGGCCCTGTGTTTGGATATAGGTGGGGTGGGGACCCAGGTGCGGAGGAGTTTATGGTATTTAATGGTAGATTTTGTGTGTGTGTCTTGGAGAAGGAGGGAACAAGGGGTGGGGGAACAAATACGGGCTCTGGGGGGTGGTATGTATAGGACTAAATGTAGGAATCGGGTGGTGTATGGGAGTACTTGGGGGATAGCTTTTTTGGATGAGTATAGGGATATGGTATTGTGTGATTTGTTGTGTGCATAGGTAAGAGGGCTGGACATTTTGGACGATAACGGGTGTATGGTTGTGCGGGGTTCAGGGAGGGGGCAGGGGAGTTTCATGTGTGTGTTATGAGTGTTGGGCGATCAGGTTTAGCAGAGTGTATGAGTGGAGTATCTGGGATGGAAGGGGGGGTGAGGGTGACTGGGATGACTTTGAGTTCATAATGATGTGACGGGTGACAATGGTAGTTTTGATCATGTCTGTGTGTTAAGGATGCTGTGATCAGACTTATGACGGAGGGGGGGGACGGGGGGTTTGGGTGTTATTATTTTTATTTTTTATTAGTTTTTATTTTTAAATGCAAGGGATATGAGTGGGTTTACCTGAGTCCTTGACTGTGTGGGCGTTGAGATGTCATTAGCTTGGTGTGCATGTATTGTGTAGGTGTGTTGTGTTTGTCAGAAGGTTGTCTTTGATTTGTGGACTTTTAATTAGCCTTATGTAACTGTGAGGTATCATTGATATCTGAAGGCTTATCTATGCATGGGGATGAAAACCTATGGCACTATATGTATTGATTATTGAGGTGGCAATGGTATTGAAATGTGGAGTGGGCGTACCGTGGAGTTGGTGAGTAAGCTAGAATCTTTTAAGAGGATTATGGTATAGGCTTACTTATTCATGTCAATCATGGGTTTATTTGTCCTTTATTGATGTTTGTAATGTTTGATGTGTATTGTAAAGTTAACCCTTTCTAACAATTGTTTTTCTCAATTGAGGGTAAGGGGTGATTGGGGTATGTGGGGGGGGTCACCTTGATTGGTGAATCAAGGTGCAATACAGTACATGACATCTGTCTTATTGAAAAGTAGATACGGGTCTGGTTTATACAGTTCTTTGACATATTGTGTCTTTTGTTTTGTTATAAGTTAGTAATGCATACCTGGGTGGAGGGGAGGGTATGCCTGTCATTTTGTTTTCTTGCACATGTTTGTGTATGTTATTTTTTAGTATGGTATGTTGTTTAAGGCTAAGACATATAAGGGTTTGTGGTCCTTTGTGATCATATTATTAGTATTCTATTTTGTCAATGTTATTTCATTATTTTATTTATTTCTTATTGGGTAGGAAGGCAGTATATGTCAGTCTCTTGGACAGTCTCTTGGACTGTTGTATTTATATCTATTCAGTGTTATTAGCTTGTTGTTGTTTGTAGGTGATTGATGTATGTAATGCTTATGATAACCATGAATATCCGGCATTATTTGGTTTAAAAGTATTAATTTTTGAGTGTTCGACTCTATATTTTCATGGAAGGAGTCTTTCAATGCTATTGTGATGTTTTGTGCATATAGATTTAGGTTTTTGTGATTTTGTTATGCCCTTACTTGCAGGAAGAGGCCAATTTGGTATTTGTATTGTACATTGTTTGATTTCAAATAAAATATAAAAAAAAAAAAAAAAAAAAAATGCAACAGGAATTACGAAACCGAAACAAGACCTCAGTTTCATTGCTAAAAACTACAGACACAATGACTCCGATTTCCAAACACACAGCTCCCCAGTCATACCTCGACGTTACATCATTGCACTTAAAGCTTCAGCAGAAGACACGACTATTGCGTATCTTGAGTTGTACGCAAGTTATACGAGAAAATCATATATTCCATGTATATCTATTATCATATAATTTTATATTGGAAATGTTTTTAGTAATAGCTAAACTAAAAATATCTTACTTTATAAACTTATATACTTAGCTATGTAAATAGGTAGGATTTCACATGTCTTTAGCTAACTAGCCATCCACTCATTAACCCGTCAGGAATTCCCACCTGACCACAGTGAAGCGACGTCATTATATTCAATGTTGTGGCTACCGGCTTCACCTCAGGCAGTCATCAACTGTTCTTTCATAGAGGACAGTCCTCACACGTATTTCGTGGATTTAGTCTTCTGGCCCCTCACGAGGTTCACTGGTGACCCTCCAGCACCTTGAATAGTAGCAGACAGATGCCTCTCGGATTAGGCGTGTGTTGCTGTATTGGAGACACTGGTGTATGTCTCTATCGCTGCCAGGAGCGAGTTTGTGTTACTGTATTAGAGACACTAGTGATTGTCTCTAGCTCTGTAAGGAGTGATTAAGCAGCATTTGCGATAGGGGACCCGTTTATCATTATGTTAAGTGGTGCGTTTGCAGCTCTGTTCCCAAACTGGATAAAATAGGTTTTATCAATATTGAGAGTAAGTTTGTTGGTCATCATCCAGGTAGATATTTTCTGCAATTCAGTATTTGCAGTGTTGGCTAGTGTGTCTGGGCTTGGGTGAGAGATAACGTATGTAGTGTCATCTGCAAAAAGTATGGGTTTGAGTAGTTGAGATGCATTTGGTAGGTCGTTAATGTAAATGAGAAAGAGTAGTGGGCCAAGAACACTTCCCTGTGGGACACCTACGGTAATAGTTTGCGCGGTGGAGCTAGCTCCATTTGTGTACACATTGGTTTCTGTTGCTAAGGTATGATTTTAGGTAGTGTCCTCTTATACCATAGTGCGATAATTTTAAGTGTAACAGATCATGGTCAACTGTATCAAAAGCTTTACGTAAATCAATGAAGATTCCCACTGGGATTTCTTTTTTCTCAAGGGCGGTGTAAATTATTTCTAACATGTGTATAATGGCATCATTTGTATTTTTATTAGGCCTGAATCCAAATTGACAGTGGTTGAGTACGTTGTTGGTGAGGTAGGAATATATTTGTCTATGAATTAATTTTTCAAAGATTTTGGAGAGAAGGGGTAAGTTAGATATCGGCCTGTAGTTATTCAGGTCTGCTTGATCTCCTCCCTTATGTATTGGGGTGACCCTCGCTATTTTGAGTATTGATGGGAAGGTAGAGGATTCAATGGATTTGTTAAAAAAGTGTTGCAATAATTGGTGAGAGAACTTGAGAGGCTTTTTTGTATATATAAGGTGGTAAGTTTTTTTTTAGGTCACCTGTTTTGTTTTTTAATGTGTTGATTATAAGTGAAACTTCTATTGGGTTGGTTGGGGCTAGGAATAGCGTGTTCGGATAGGTGCCAGTGAGATAGTCGTTAGGTGGAGTATTAGAACTTGGGATTTTGCTTGCCAGCTTTTTACCTATGGTGAAGAAATCATTGAGTTTGTTTGCTGTTTCAATAGGTGGGAGTAGGGGTTCATCTGGTTTTGTTAGTTTGATTGTTCTGTTTGTGGATATCTTTTTTGTTCCTAGAATTTCAGATAGGGTTTTCCAGGTCTTTTTTATATCACCTTTAGATTATGTAATGTTCTCATAGTACAGTTTTTTTGATCTTCTTATCAGACTCGTTAGGTTTGATGATCATTAGCTAGATTACTCCAATCGAGATTCGACAGGTGTTCCCTAAGTCCATTATAATCGGCAGAACGAAAATCAGGGACTTTTTACTGTATCATTATTCTCGTATTCCCAATTAATGCTAAAAGTGATTGATTTATTTGTGATCACTTGCGCCAAGCTCTTCAGCGATCTCCAGATTATTTAAGTGTTGTCTTACCTGACAAGTCCAGATCGAGCACATTATTACCCCTGGTAGGCTCCGTCACACTGCTTCAGAAAAGTCCTGAACTACTTCCATAGTCACTGGACTCCAGATTACCGGTCAAAGAAGTTCAGTAAATTTGACTAAGTTAAAATCCCCTGCTATCACTACGTTGTCTAAGTCCTAACGATTTCGTCCCAAAGAAGTCTCCCTCTATCGTGATTCAAACCTGGAGGTCGGTATATAACATCTAGAATTAGTTTTTCTTTACCTTCTATAAACTCTAACCAAACAGATTGTTACTAATCCATCTACTTTTATACAACACTATATATTTTCTTACATATAATGCAACTCTTCCCCCCCCCCCTTTCCCATTATATCTATCCACATGGAATAACTTAAACCCTTGAATATTACACTCTGCAATCATATCGTGACTGTCATACCATGTTTCAGTTATTGCAATGACATTAAAGTTCCCAGCACACGCTACCAAATGTAATTAATTAATCTTATTTCTTGCACTTCGACTGTTAGCTTAAGTCATGTTTTTTCTTCTGCCCCATTTTCCTTTTCACCTTTGCTTTGACAAAATTTCTAATTGTCATTACCCAGTGTTACTCCCTGATTGTTATTAAGATTCATAATATCAAAGCCTAAGTCAATATATCCATACTTATTATTTTCCATTTCTAAACCCATACCTCTAACTAATCCTAGTTGAAAGTCCTAACACTTTCAACTGAGCTAGCAAGAAAACTCGCACCTGCCCTGGATAAGTGAACCCCATCCCTGGCATACATGTCATTTCTACCGTATAAGTGGTCCCAGTTGTCAATGAATGGTACTGCATTATCCTTGTTTGTCCAGCGAACAATTAAAACCAATTTCTCTGGACAACCATTCATTTCCAACACCCCTTCTTGGCAAAATGCCACATAACAGGGCGCCCCCCTTCTTCCAAATTGTCTATTGCTGTCCTGTACTTTCTAACTAAATACTCACTTCTACACTTGCGTAAATCATTGCCTCCAGCACTGAGACGGGTAATAGGATTGATCCCATTACCATGCATGTTGTCAAGCCGGCTAACAATGTCCTCTATCCCAGCCCCAGGAAAGCAAATCCTCTGTCTCCTATCCTTCAAGCAGAAGGCCCTATCCATATACCTAAACTGGCTATCCCCAACAACGTTTTTTACCTTCCTTGGTGTCGTCCGTCGTGACGTTACCAGTAGTCTACTCATTCATCGGGTAGCACGGGGAATGCGTTCGATGTTTCCACAACAGTTTCCACAGCAGTCTTCGTCGTTACTACCTCTCCATTCGTCTTGATCTTCAACTTCGTCCCATGCTGTCCGGTCACTGCCCAGGTTCCCTTCTTGACCTGAGGACTCTCAACAGGACTACTACGAATCGTCTGAGTTTTCCTCAGTCAATCGCCGTATCTCTAGCTTCGCTACCCTCAATTCCTCCTCAATATGCTGGTAAAGTTGCTCAATGGAGGGCACCTTGGTTTAGTCCAGAGTACACTAGAAACGTCCTCACTGAGCTAAGTACAGGTCACCACTCAAGTTGTTACTAATTGTGGTAGTTATGAATATTCTGCATCCTAGATATACTATGGCACGAGTGAATTATTTAATCAGTGTTATGCCTTCTGGCTCATTGTGGTTGAGTCAGTTATATTATGTGAAATGAATGTCTTGTGATACTAAGAGCCATTCAGTATTATAATTAAGACAGAATATTGTGTATTGTACACTACCTTAAGTGAACTCGGTGTGGGGAATTGTGGGAGATTGTCTATCTGGGACACTGCCTCTTACAACAAACAATCTCCCGGGGAGATGACCGACAAGTATAATTTTACCGCAGTCACTCCCGCAAGGTGTGTGAGAAACTTTACCCACTCCTGGTCGCACCCGAGGGGTACCTTCGATGTTCTCACACTCGCCACAATACGCTCTGGACCAGTATAAATAAATCTGTAGATAATACTAGTAATTATGGTATGATTAAATTTAAGTGGACTGTATGGGTACTAGGGACTGATAAAGTAGAATGAAAAGGATAGAACACACAATTAAGTTTATATGACCATCACTCGCCCAATTAACAGCATCATAGTGGTGCATTGTAGATCGATGACCTAGCTAAAGTCCATCTACTGTACATAACAATATTATCGGCCGACAACAAAGATGACAGGTGAGTACTTAGCTTTAGGTGAGGGAGGCACTTCGATTGTTGAGGTGCTCCTGCGGTCTTGTCCGATCGCGATGGTAAGGGTTGTCCCGTCGAGTCAAGGAAGATTAATTTCCGTGAACTCTTATACGCCCACGAGACCGGGCGTTAGTTAACATGTGGTTGGTCGGGGTAGCGATTCAGATCCACTCACTATTCAGACCTTATTACTGTTTATACGTTTACCTTACACACTATGTATATCCTGGCTTAATGCCCCACTAGTTTATACACATTCACAGTCTCGATACTTGTATTTCGAGTCGATGATTTGAGATAATGTTAGTTAATCTTCACATTCAATATGGCGGTCGGGGTATGGCGTACCCACGCCAGACCCACTCTGTACAATCACCCCCAACTGTTTCACTATATTCACCATTTCACAATATTCATCAAACATATTTCAGTCTCTTCTAATACGAAAACCACCCAGCATCAGGGTTTACGACGTTATCCTGTTGTATGGTTGCTTCACTGGAATTCAAAGTAGGCCTAAGCAGACATCCCAAGCCGGCGCCAATCGCCATTTCCACAATTACTGCCCTATTACTGGGCCTCCTGGACCGAGTGTCCCACTTTATACGCGTCGCACACGTTGATATCACTCCATATTACGAAAGGAGGTAATTAAGTCCGGTTTGGCGGTCGTAATCTCCACATTCCCTCAGCCATTACCTGGTGCCTGGTCGCTAGGCTGGGTTTTTCACTGACTCCTCCCCTCTCCCTCTGCCTCTCTGCCCAGCGTCTTTCCCGCTAGTACGATGGTTCTGTATTCATACCCACATAAACGTTAAGCTACTAGCGGTACATTAAGGATATCTGTTCATATTGGAAAGTTTATCAATTACAACTTTCGGAAAATACCAATATTTTCCACACTGTGTAAATTTCTTATGACTCACGAAATCGTAATGATACGATTGCAAACAAACCATTAATTAATAAAAACCAGAGAAGCTTTGTGGTGATTTCCTATTTAACATTTTATGATTTTTCTTTAACAGGATCTTCAGTTCTGTGACTTTGATAGCCAGGACGATACAGGACCCAGACTTGTCCAGGGCGCAACAACGACCATCAGGGTTACCACTGCTGATAAAGGTGGTGGTGTCGTAATCTTGAACACTGACGATTACAGGAACAAAATCCTCATCTACTTAATAACCCAGATACCTACAAATCTCACTACAAAAAAGTAGACAACCTTACCAAAATTCTTCACAGGACTCCACATTCTGAAGGACTCAGAACAAGGGAAGAAACTTGTGCACATCATTCCCAGCAACCCCAGACCTGCCAGAATGTACGGCCTGCCAAAAACTCACAAGCCAGGTATCCCATTGAGGGCCATATCCTCGGGAATAGGCAGTGCTCCCCACCAACTCTCGGGAATTTTCGCTAAACACCTCTAAACTCTTGGTCACAATCAGTCCAGCACATCTCAAACACTCGGTTGATCTTCTCAATCACATTCTCAACATCAGGAACTAGAAACTCTCCAGCCTTGATGTAACATCCCTATTCACCAAAGTACCCACTAAGAAGCCATCGATCTCTTGTGCAGGAAAATTGACGATTCACTTGATCTTCCTATTCCAGCCAGCGATTTCATCGACTTTGTTGAACTGTATTGGCTTCACGTGTTTCTTTTGAAAATCACCTCTTTCAGCAAACTTTTGAACTAAATATGGGTTCGCCACTTAGTCCCGTCCTGGCGAACCTATACATGGTGTAGTGGTTGTAGGTTAGTAAAACCCAGAGTAAATATAACCATGTACTCTCTAAGGCCGCTCTATAACAATGACAATAACAAACAATTATAAATGACTGAACCAAACATAGTATTCAATCCTCCTACGGCTCCCAACCCCTTACATTCCTCCTTTTCTAAATTACATATCATCCAACTTATAAATCCAACCTATCTGGAGGTTTGACAACTCTGCTGGAACGCCGGAGAATTGGAGGGTTTGCACTGTCCTGAGGTGCCTCCTCTTCTCTCGCCTGGCTGGTTCCCTTATCAAACCTCCCAGGAGGTTCTTCCTGTATGCTAACCTGCTCTTTAAGTTTATTACCATTATTATCTGTTGTGGGCAGTTCCTTTAAACCACTCCTTACTGCTTCTGGTACTGTTGGAATCAGTGGTTGTTCTCCACTCCTAAACCTTGGCATGAGCTGATCTATATGCCTTTTCCATATGTTACCAAACCCTCTAACACTTTATAATTCCTAACCCCTAATACCTCTACAATTTTTCCTTCTAACCAAGGGTCACCTTTCCCAAAGTTCCTTGCATACACAGCATCATCAACTTTAAAATGCTTCACCACTCCTTGAAGGTCACCAGCAGGCATGTTAGGCAATGAATTGTCCTCTTTAACATGACATTTGACAGCCGATACAGGGACTTTAAAATTACTATGAAACATCATTTCTGCTGGTGTCTTATTTGTGGAGGAATGAACAGTTTTCCTATGGTTATATAAGAACCTACATAATCTGGTATTGAGAGAACCTTTTGTAAACTTGTGTAACCCTTCCTTCAATGACCTTACCGCCCTCTCTGCCAGACCATTTGATGAAGGATGGTATGGGGCTGGAGTAACATGTTCAATACTATTCTTACTAAAGAAGGCTTCCAGCTCTTGAGACAAAATAAGCAGCATTATCTGACACAACTGTGTCTGGTAACCCAAAATTACAAAAAGATTTCCTCAGTAACTCAGTAGTAACTGTGGATGTCATGGAGCTAGTTACTTGCACATCTAAGAATTTTGAAAAAGAATCCACAATTACCAAAAAATATTTGCCCTCAACAGGACCTGCATAATCTATATGCACTCTAGACTATGGTGTCCCAGTGCTGGGCCAAGATAGGACAGGAGATGAATTTGGCTTAAAATTCTGAAAACAAATGGGACAACTCTTTGTCACTTCTGCAATATCTTGGTCCATCTTTGGCCACCAGACCCACTGCCTAGCTTCTGCTTTCATAGCATTGATACCATTATGACCTATATGCAGATGCTCCAATACCTTACATCTCAATTTTACAGGCACTACCACTCTATTTCTATACAATAATACATTATCATGAACAGTCAGATCTGATTTGACTGAATTATAATCAGATAAAAATACACTGTTTTTACACCATCCATACCTCTTTAAGGGGGGCTCCTTGTCGCGGTAAAGAGGCTATCGGTCTGAGGAATTGGACCTCTTGGTCTTCTTCCTCAGACCGAACCTATACCCCCAATCCCCCTCCCTTTTCCCATCTTCCCCATCCTCCCTTTTCCCCTTTTCTCCTCCTCATCCCTCCCTTATTTCTTCCCAGTTTTTACCCTGGGAGCTTCTCTCCTCAGGCATTCTAGTTCCTAGGTAGGGGGAAGGGTATCATGGTCCATCCCATTCCGTTGAGGTCCTTGGCGGTGGTGTAGTTTGCCGTGGAATCTGGATCGCCTGGGGATGTCCCGATCCCTCTCCGGTCACCCGGGGGGTGGCCTTGGGTATCTTTCGGGCGACAGGTGTATCTCGGAGGCCACTTTCAGATTCCAGGGGTGGTGGCCGAAGGCGGTATGCTTTGTGGCGGATATCCGGCCGCCCTCTCTTTGTCCGCAGAGATGGCTCGGTGGATGTGAGGTTGCTATCCCGGATTGCTGGTTTACTGGCATGAAGGGTAGGGTATGGCACGGGTTCCATGCTGCATCTGCACCACTTGCGGTGTTGAGGTCCTCTTGGGCACGGAGGGGATTTACGCTCCTTTCATTCCTCCTAGGAGCTATTCCTCCACGTTCCCCCTTTTTATTCTTTTTTTATTTTTATTTTTTCTTTCTTTTTTTTTTCTTAAAAATAAAAAAAAAAGTAACCTAACCTGGCTGACCCAACCTAACCCCTCCCCGGGCCCCCCTGATACCGCACCCAGTCGCCCTGCCTCGAAAGTGACCCCTTTGGGCACCTCTCAGCCCTGTATTCTTGCTGGTGCTGGTCGCCCCCTGCTTGGTACCGGGACCCGACGGCCCTTTTCTACGCTGACCTTCCCTTTCTGACCTTGATTCGCTCCGGGGGGGATGGGGTGCCAGTCTCCCATCGGGCCACCCCTGGTCCCCACAAAAAAGACCAAGACCACACATGATGATTCGACACTCCCCCCCCGTTTATCAAGAAACGACCAGCCGTCACCACCCCGGGGGGCCTGACTGGTAAAAGGTTGGTCAGGTTGGGCCTTTTTGGGCTTCTTCCCAGACCGAACCATACCCCCCCCCCCCTTTTCCCATCTCCCCCCTCCTCCTTTTTCCCTTTTCCTCCTCCTCCTCATCCCCCTTATTTCCTCCCAGTTTTTTCCCTGGGGGGCTTTTCTCAGGCATTCTAGTTCCAGGGGGAAGACAGTCCCTCCCATTCTTGAGGTCCTTGGCGGTGGTGGTT